>JAAAKQ030182579.1:19892-29984 GCA_010016005.3 Zanna intricata | reverse complement strand
TATATATATATATATATATATATATAATATTTGATGGAAAACCACTTTAAAATGTAAAATAAAAAATAAATACAAAAATTAAAATTAAACTTTCATAAGTCACCATAAAAAAAAGTACACTGATGACATTTACAAGTGATGATAACAATTTTTTTTTATGTAATAAAAAATATATATCAACACCAAATTTTTTCTATTGACTTTGATATTATTACTACTTACATTTGACACCTATTAACTAATTAAGGGCCATTAGAAACAATAGGTAAATTTTACTTATAACAATTAAAATTTATTTATTTTATTATAATCAATATTATTTATTATTATTATTACATTATAAATTATACAATTACATTTATATAATTAATTATTAATAATAATATATATATTTATTTATAATTAATTAACATATAAACAACCTACGTTTCTATAACCCTTTTTTTTTTTTTTGTGGACATGATTGATATACAATGCATTATAATTAATTTCATAATTATAGTACATGAACTTTGGTTCATTATAACATATTATTCAACTTAACTTTAACACAACATAATGTCTTTGAAAAAGTCATTAATTTTATTTTTTTTTAAATCTTTTTCTTCACTTTCACGTAAAAAAAAAACTCTTTACTTTTGTCAAATCCATACCATTGTTATAAAATAGTACAAAGATAACTTTTTAATATTAAAAAAAGAATTGAAAAAAAAAAAAAAAAAGACAATGGTTTAATATTGAATAGTACTCACAGCAGTTAATGTCAACAACAAATTCTTTTAATCATTTCTATTGATCCAAACAATTCTATTAATTCGTGGATTAATAATGGATTCTATTAATCCATTCATAAATATTATCATCTCACTTTGGTCCAATAATTTTTAATAATATTTAAAAAAAAATTAATTATTTTTATTAAAAAATAATGATAATTATAATTAAAGTTATTAATACATAAATAAAATTAGTAAATAATTCCTGGATAACTAATTATTTATTCATCTAATAAAAATAAAGTGATAATCGTACTTTTTTGAGGCAGTATGTTAAAGAGTAAATAAAAATGATAATAAATTTTATTCAAACTATAATTTACAATTATGCAAAATATATTTTATTATAACCTAATAATTAGATAGAAGAAAAATACTTAAAATAAAGAAAGGTTTAGTTATAATAAAAATAATTGAGATTCCTTAATTTTTTTTTTTTTTTTAATAATATATGGCTTAAAGATACAATAGGAACTTCAAATATTCAAAATGTTATGCATTATTTGATAATTTATCAATTACATCTGATTTAACAATTACAAAAATTCTCTGTAACCAAAAAAATTAATACTATTTCAAAAATCCACATTAAAGAACACACGGATTATACACTACGAAAATACTGATGATACAAGTACAGACTGCCATGCAACATTTGCTATTCCTTATATTTATACTTTTCATTTAATCAATGGATTTCGTTAGTTATCAGAATTAATCAATAATTTTTTTATTTCAAGTTTTCTCAAAAACGTTACTTTTTATAAAACTAAATAACAAACATATTTGTTTTTTGAATCCCATGTACATGTTTATTATACAATACTGTTTGGTCAATGTTTCCTAAGCACATTTAAAGCATGGGCACTCAAATTTTGTCTAAAAATTTTATACATATAAATATATTTAATTTAAGTAGCTGTGAATTGTATGAATTAATTAAAAGTTTATATTACTACAAGAACACAAACACCTTATTGAAAATAATCCGTGCATCAGGCAACCAAAATTATTCTTAAAATGTAATAAGATTAAATATATTTCACATTTTTATTATTTAGAATAATTTTTATGCAAAAATAAAATCACCAAAATTATAAGAAAATGAAGATGTTAGGTTATAATGAAAGATGTTTTTTTAATTTATGTCAGTACTTTAAATACTTATTTTTCTGGAGAAGTATAAATATTAAATTTAATAAACAAGAAAAAATAAAAATACCTAGGATTATAATTTAAAAAATTAATTAGATCTTAGAATTCAAATTTTAAAGAAAATAAAATTGAAAAATATGTCAATTTCAAAACAAAATACACTTTTATCTATAAGTCAAAATGTAATAGAAAGAAAAAATTAAGAGTATAATTTAAGTAATAAGATATAACTAAATAAGAAAGGGCAAAAACTTCACAAATAACTGCACTGGAAAAGATAATTATAATATTGAATTACAGAAAAGTGAAAAATATTACTTATTATTAAATCATTCTAAGAGATAATTTTTTTAATTTTAATAAAATAAATTTAATTTTTTTTTAGAATATCACTATTTTTAAAAATCAGTTATTAAAAAATAACATTAGATTGGTTCAACAAAATGTGTTTTTTGTTTGTTTTTTTTTTATGGCCTCATTAAATTTGAATTACACATCAACCATAAGATTATGTGAGACAAATTACCAAAGTTTATAGATAAAAAGAAAATGTATCACCATTATTAAATCTTTATATAATAAAGCCTATGAATTTACTTATTAATATTTAATTAATTAATTAATATGTAAATACTTTTTATTTATTTTAGTTAAGAACGTGCATAAACACCGCAGTAATTAATACACAGTATTTTATCAATTAAGAAACTATAAAATAAGTAATTTATTATCTATTAAAACAGATTTTAATCGATTCTTAAAAAGTTAAGAAGATATTTTTATTATATCTTTTTGGAAAAAATGCAGTATTTGTAAAATTATCTTTTAAATAGATAACCGGATAAAATTAATACATCATGATAATCATATGTTAATAAATTATCAAAATATAATTTTAATAAATATATAACACAAGTAATATAGGGTAAACTTTTTTTAAAACAGAGGCAAATTTATTGGTTTTGTCTTGTTACCAAAAATTGACTGATGATATAACTTAAGTTTTATTCATTCCATTAAATCAGAAAGGATAATAATTTATGAGAGATTATCATCTTTATCTTTCAATAAAATTTCTTTTTTCATTTCTTTTTAAATTCAACAGAGAGTAAAGTTGAACTTCAACGTGCATATTATGAAAAGAAAAAAAATTTGCTTAAATAATTTAAAAAAAAAAAAATTATTTTTTATCTTAATTGTTTTTTTAATTAATTTTTTTTTAACATTGTTAAATCATAAAATAAGCCTAAAAATGGCAATATAAGTTAAGTAACATTTAGTTTTAAAAATTTCTAATGTATATAATGAAATCTTGAGATAAAATAATAAACACTGGTTTTTAAGAAAAAATTAAAACAATAACTTGAATAGTTTTGACAAAATTTTATTTTATGATAAGCCAAAAAGTAATATAATTAAAAATTAAAACAGGTAAAAAACATTTTAATATTATTTTATTTAGTAAAACTGAGTAAAACTTAACTTAATATTATTTTTAAAACCAAATATAAACTCTTATAATTCTATTACAATTTAAAAAAAAAAAAAAAAATTTGACTTATGGAATATTTTACATCTGCATGTAAGAATTATGTGACTTTCACACTAAATCTTATTTAATGATATGTATTTAGGCATCAGAGAAATTACTTACATAAATCATACTCAAAATTGTTATCAGAAATTTAAAAAAATTAAAAAATGCAAGATTTACTGATATGAATTCAAACTCAAATAATAATACATAACTGTGCACTATATATATATATATATATAAGCAAGAAAATAATCCATAAAACTAAAACTCATAATTTATAAAATTACAGAAAATCAGTATTCCTTTTTCTTTTTTTCTTTATCCATGTTAAAAATTAAAAGAATATGTTATTTACTGTGTAATAATTTACAAATTTATGCACTTGTTTTAATGATTAAAGTAAAATTTCAATTTTTTTTTATTAAAAAGTAAATATTATAGAAGATCAATAAAATTTAAAAAATGTTTGTATTTTGAAGCATAAAACCCTGTAAACATATGTTCATTTTACTAATTTAAAGTTAATTTTTTTTCTTAATTTATACTAATTTTTTGTCGCTTTTATACAAATATTTTAAAAATCATAATAATTGACATCAATCAACCCTTCGGTCCATCCGTTCATACACCATGTATAGAAATGGAAAACTTTTCCCAGTGCATTAGTCCATTATATTACTTTATACGTAATTTAACGATCTTTTAAGAAGTCATTTAATCTCAAGTTTAGAAAATATTATGAACTGCTTTTTATATAATTAGATAATGAATAATAAAATAAAATTTTCACTAGGCTATTATATTTCAAAATAGCTATGGTTTTAATATTGGCAGCAAGCTTGCCTAATTGATTGTCCAATAGACTGCAACAAGCTTACCTCAATTTATGTTTTATTTAGCTTTCAAAGATTTAGAAAACAGTTTCTTTTGTTTTTATAATTTTTCTTTTGTTCTTTTCACTTTATTTTTTAATTTTAAATTATTTATATAAAAAAATCTGCACTATTAAGAACTAATAAGGCTGATATAAACCAATAAATGAATGTAAGAAAAAATGTTGTATATATAAACATGAAGTTAGAAATAAAATAAAATTTGGGGATAACAATAAATAACAGGAACTGATTTTTTTCTTTTAAAATTTTACAAAATTCTGGCATAAGACGTCATAGTAAAATTACTGATGACACGGTGTTCGATCCTAGAGTGCTTATTCTCTACTTTGTAATGATTCTTAGACAATTTTGACATGATTATTCTGAAATTAAATTAGGAGCATTACTGTAATATATGCTAAATATTTGAAAATATGAAAAAAATCACACAGATAAGTGGTTTAATCTATTTTGCCTATGGAATTGCCAGGTAAGGTATTAACTTCAGAGTATGATATGTTTGAATGTTATATAAGCCTGCCTATATACATTATACACTGAAGAATTAAAATTAAATGAAGAATATTTTTCATAATGTAAAAAAACATTAATGAATTTACTTATTGTTAATTTGTAATGAATTCAATAAAATATACTTATTTGAATGCTGGTATGATACAACCAAGTTATGATACAGTAACCTGTACTGTACACTAAGTCTAATACTTCTGACATTAAAATCATAAGTAGAAAATCTTTTTTCAGCAAAGAATAAATTTTTAATTAAATTTATAAGTTAATTTATAAATTTTGGATATATAAATAGAAAAAAAAATTTATTTATTTATGAAAGTTTTTAACATACATATTTACGTTTAGAAATATATTTTAAAAATTAGTAATAATATAATTTTAAATTTAAGTGTTCAAACAGATAACAGTAATGTATAGAATTGTTTTTTTTTTCTAATAAATAAATTAGTGAAGCTAATTTATTTCTGTTTCAATTCTGTAATAAGTTACTTTAAAGGTATTATTTTTCTTTAATAATAGATTATAATTAATCTAAAAACTCAAAAGTGAGATTATTCTTGTTTAGTATTAAATTGATTTATCCAATTAAAAAAAAAAAAAAAAATTGTAATTTTATTATTTTCCTGTTTATAAATAATTTTTTATTTGATATTTTTTTCAATTTAAATAAAAATCAAGTTATTTAAGTTTTTGTAAAAAAAAAAATAACCTAAAACAATACTAAGAAAAAAATCAGTAATGAAATACTGAAAACAATATTAATGAAATGATAAATAATATAACATTATAGAAAAATTAACTTTTTTATTTTTCATACTATCTTGGTCAGGAACTTTATATAAATAAAGTTTTGATTATACTCAGCTTAAGTGTATATAAATTGATACTTAACAGTATTAATATATCTTTATAATATTTTATTTTTTACAAAAAAAAAAAAAAAAGAACAATTGTATATTATCTAATTATATTGAAAATTAAAAATAAACTTATATATTTTTTTAAACACCAACTACATAAATTGTTAAGAACTGCAAATTCTTAAATTAAAAAAAAAAAAAAAATTAATTGTAAAATGGTTTTTACTCGTATAATAATAAAACAAAGGTCAACTTATACAGAATTAAATAAAAAAAGTAATACATAGAATATATAGAGCATTCATACATATTGTGATGGACCCACATCCCTGCCATAATAAAAAAAAAAAAACATTTATTTTATACATTCTATTCATAAATTAATAACTTATTATTTATTATAACAAACCAATAATATTCAGATTAATTTAAATTGTAAATAATAAAATACAAATAACTTAATATCATTTGTACATAAATACAAATAACAGAAAAAAATTATAATGAAAAACAAAACTAATTTTATCATTTAACAAAAAAAAAAAATAAAAAATAAAAAATTACCTAACATTTCTTCACAATAACCATGACTATCTTACAATAAATATATACTTGTTCAATCTGACATAAAATAACATTTTCATTATCATAATCATAGTCATCATCAATATTGTATTTTATCAAAGTCATCATCAAATCAATGTTTTTTCTTTAATATTGACAATATATATCGTCAATAATACATCAAAGTCAGTAATGAAGCAATAATGATAATAATAATAATAGTAAAATAATAATAATAAACTCATAATGAAAGACACAAGGCAGGCTCAGCTAGGATTTTTCAATAACCTTCTTTGTCTGAAATCATAAACTTTACGACAGAAAAATACAAGATCAGGTGCGACTTGGCCAGGTGGTTGTCTATTAATTCGTGGATAACCAGAACCTTCTGGTGTTGGAACAACTCGACTTGGAACTGTAAGACCTTCTTCTGCTCTTCTAACACTTTTACGATACCTGAAAAAAGTCATTAATATTATGAAGTTTTATGAATATAAAAATATATATGAATAAGAGAATATTAAGTACAGCTATTAAGATGATAGATAGAACATACCATGAAAGTAGCTCTCTTGACTTCATTACCCTGAAGAGTTTGTTATTATGCATTGAAATATTTTACTTTATCATATTACAAAAAAATTAAAAAATAATTTTTTTTAATAAATATGTATTAAGCTAGTAGTAGTTCTATAGAATAATAGATCATGTTAAATTTATCTTGATTTTAACAAATTGGTCTCAAATATGGAACTGAATTAATGAAGAGATAATCAAAAATATAAAACAAAATAGGAATATTGATCACAACTGACTCTGGACTGTTTAGCCAAGGCCAAAAAACAATCATGCATATTAGGAACTTTCATTTCCAAGGATACTGTACTATCACTGACTGAACGCTGCTGAGGAGGTACTTCAAATGTATCAATATATCATATATATATATATTTTTAAATAAGATGTTATGAGAGGTAAATAAAAAATAAATTCATTGAAAACCAGTTTAGAATTAAGTGATTAATAGCATACTATTAATCACAATACTGTACAGTAATAAGAAAATGATCTCCCACACACAAATATTAGACTCAAAGTAAAAGCAAAAAAAAGAAGATTCAAGGTTTTTAAAAACCACAAAATCTTTGTTACTTAGATTTTTGGAAATTCTTTCAAGCAGGATCATTCCACTTTAGTAGTAAATCAAATGAGAATACTTGTATGATTACAGACTACTATTGGTACGAAAAATATGTACACTCAAGTTTGATACTTCAAACTCAATTGAAAAGAATTGCATCATTTTTTAAAATTATTTTATACTGTGTTTGATTATATTAAGTTATGACTGGTTTTTAACATACGTTACAATGGAAAGAATAAAAACTGTACAGATTTTGACCCACTGAGTAGCTTGACTTTGATCTCTTATTACAAAAAACCACTACATCAATTGAATTCAAATCTTTGCACAAGATAGCTTACTTCATTATATATGAAATTTCAGATCTTTAAACATTTTTAGTTATTTAATTTTTTTTATCTTACATTTATATGAAGTACACAATAAGATCATGAGGGTTTCATTACCTCATCATTACTTTTAATTGATTTAGCAAAATGAATCTGTTTTGTACAGCATATGTCCAGCAATTAATTACCTTTAAGTTAATTCAGTAGAGAAAGATTTAAAGTTAACACTTATCAATTGATATATTATGGGGGAAAGAATTTAAGTCATACTAATACTGTATACTTTGATTACAATAAAAAATGGGATTATTCATAAAAAATAAATTTTTTAAATAGTATCCATTCATAAATTTTGAGCAAATACTAAATTGTATCATATTTATACAAAAAGATAAGCAGTTTAAATTTCATGGTAGATGAAAAGTAATAAAAAAGAATTTGCTAAGTCAACATGAGAAAACATGCTGTTTGTTATGGAGTGATGAATTTGAGCGTAATTTCATGAGTATCTACCAGTGTACAACAATATCATGAAGTATAAAAAATATCAGGACAAAGGCTGCCTTATTTATGAAGACCATGGTTATGAAGTATAACACCAAGTTAAGAAACTGTGGATCATATTAGGCTAGCCTATGTGTATGGTCCACATCAATCCAGTATACATGGAAGCTTAAAACTAAGCATCTACAGTTCAGTGAATTTTTCATAAGATATATCCTACAACCTTCCTTCAGCAATTTTTAAAAATTATGTCGTTCATTGGCCTTCATTATCTAAACAGGTCTTTAACCTCTCTCTGAAATTATGCATTATTTCTCTTGCCATTTTCAATGGTATTGCAAAAATCACATGCTGCAAGATCAGGCGACTGTACAGGCCATGGGATGTTTTCTGATTGTGAAATAAGAGATCCAGGAAACATTTCTCTGAGGAAATTCATTAATTGTCTGAGTAAACAGCGGCCCATCTTGTAGAAACAATAAATTTTCAGCTTGATTTTTGAGTTAATCAAGTCTTTGTAGCAAGAAGTCGCATAACATTTTTTTTAGATAACGTTTGGAAGTTACTGTGACTTTTTGCCTTTCTTCCTCAAAAATTAGTCCTATTATTTCAAATTCAGCAACTGTATACCAAACACGCTCAGAGTTTAGAGGGTGCTCATGAATTGTAGGAGACTATTTCTGTCCAGAATCGAAAGTTTTGTTTGTTAAAACATATCTGATCCATTTATCTGATAAATGAAAATGGGCTTTGTCACTTGATAGCACAATTGATTTAACTTGAACATTTTCCAGAACAGCCTGGTAAGAAGAAATATAACTTATCCAATCGCATTCATTTAGTTGCTGTCTATTATTTTGATGAAACTATTAAGTTGTTGTGAAAAATTCTCTTTACAGTCTGATCAGAAATTTGCAATGCAGTAGCGTGTTTAAGAGCTGAGCGATGTGGAGTTTGTGTAACTTCTTGTTTCACTGCTTCAATATTTTCAGATGTTTGAATGCTTCACGGCCCACCTGGTGATTTCTTCTTCAAAGTTGAATTGATGGCTCTAAAATTGGATACCCATCACTGAATTATGCTTGTTATCAGCTACCGCGGTGTGTTGTCCTAGCCAAAAGTGTGAACGAAATAAGTCATAGTGTGTTGATAGCAAAATAACCCTTTTTAAAATACTTTTCAGTAACAGTAATGCAATGCTCAGTATTCCAAATCATGATTGAAATTGAAATGGCAAGACATTTGCTACAAAATGGTGTACTGACACCATGTACTATTAGTGTTCCACTAGCAATAGTGGGAAATCAGGGAATTATTTCTGCCAAACCCTGCAGAACAAATGTGTTTTGTGCTGTTTCAAAGATCAAGAATTATTTTTATCCATCATCAAATGAATGATTTACTTGCAGTTGTAATAACACTAGCCGAAGTACCATATCCTAGTGTAAACAACTATGATTATAATTACAACGAAGAAGGCTTTCCACCTCAACATAATGAAGTATAATGGTATCTTGATGAAGACCTTTCATAACATTGGATAGAATGCACGAATCATAATAAAAAGGTGTTTCTGTGGTGGCTGTAGTTATCACTAGATTTAACACTATATAATACTTTCTTATGGGAATTTATGAAGAATTCTGTCTGTGAGCTATCCCAATTCCCTGTTGATTACATAAAATTTTGAAACCATATTACTGATGCTACTATCCATAACAAATATCAATCAATTGTGATGCTGATATGTGATATCTAATGTGTGTAGAATGAAACAGAACACTATCTAGATACATCTGAAAAGCTGGACACAA
>JAAAKQ030182579.1:0-13828 GCA_010016005.3 Zanna intricata | reverse complement strand
AGAGTTATTCATATAAATAAAATATATATTTAAAAAATAATGTTTGTATTTATAAATAAAGGTTTATTTGTCGTTTAAATATTAAAAAAAAAAAAAAAAAAAAATTCCCAGTTATCATTTTCAACACGGCAATTTTCTCCAAAAATATAAAAATGTTAACTCAACTCTTAATAGAAATAAACAATTTTTTCACACTGAACTATTTTTTTTTTAATAATTTAAATAGTATTAGTATATACAGATTTTCAAAATTTTGATTAGCAATGATAAAAAAGATATGGTCATATAAGAAAGAAGAATTTTATTTAAAATACATGAAAATCTTGGAAAAATAAATAAGAATTTATATCTTGTACTTATCAGACTAATTGTCTTTTTGTGAAACAACCATACTTTTCCCAAATAGACAGCCAAAATTCTCATTTACATTTTTAAATTATTATTTTTTTTTTTTTACTTGAATGTTAAATAAAATAACAAAACTCTTTGTATATTGCCAACAGATCTGTGAACAAATATTTTACAGTCCAAAAAAAAATATATCTTACTGAAGGTATCTTTACCAAAAGCAAAGATAATTTTTCTTACAAATTATTTCCATAAAAAACCAATCATCAGATGATTTATTGAGATAATTCACACAATAGAAAAACCTCTTTTCTAAAATTTCTATATATTAGGCATTGATGGAATTAAATTTTTGGTAAAATCAAAAAATGTATTCGTTTCCTTTATGTACTTTTCCTTTAAAAAATGTGTTTTGTGTTAACACAAAATAGAACATAATTTTAATAATACTAATATTAATATAATGATTATTTTTTTTTTAATAAACATAAAATATTACCTTTGGCTGCTGTGATATTGTTTAGTGGTTTCCTCCCCTTTGCTTGAGGACGATTTGCGTGGTTCTTATCTTGTGATTTACGTGATCGGCAAACCTTTTTTGGTTGTGGTTCACCATTTGACTGGGATGTTGGTACTAGTAGTGTATTCTCACCAGTAGTTTCATTAGCGTTTGACTTTCGCCTTTCTACAGTTTTACTACTTCTTCGACGACCTTTAATTTTTGCAGATTCAACTACAACTGGTGCGATATTTTCCTCCGCCACTATTTCTTTAACTTTAGCACTATTACACTTCTTTTTACCAACAGAATTTTCCACTTTTTTCTTTTTAACACATTTCACAGCACTTAAAGGTTGATTGTTTTCATTATCAGATAATTTACGTTTCACAGACTGCTTTTTAGTAACAGGTACACTTGTGGTCATAACTGAATTTTCTGTTAGAGGTAGTTGTTGTAACTGTTGTTGAACTTGTGGTGGTGGCTGCTGCAGTTGTTGCTGTTGTAACTCTGGTTGTGGCTGTAATTGTTGTTTTTCACTAGCAATAATTGTCGTATCAACTGGAATTTGTTGCACATCACAGTTCGATACAAACAACCTTTCTTGAACATCAGGTTGATTTTTGATCTGTAAACTTTCACTTACCACAGATTCAACACTTTGTCTACGAGCCTCAGACATTAACTTTCGTCGTTTACGCCCCGGTTTTGTCTCTATTACCTCCTGTATGTATGGAGTTTCTTCAATTTCAACTTTAACGTTCTCTGTTTTCGGTGAACTGAGATTAATTAATGTGCATGTGCTTTCAACACTGTTCGTTTCTGATTCATCAACACCTAAAACTGATTCACTAACCATTTTAGAAATCGCTAATAGCCCTGTATCAGATGATTTGGATGGTGGTGAATCATTCCACTGGGTAGGTGGATTCCGAGCGGTTGCCAAGGCTGGTGATGGAGGTGGTGGCATTCCTGCACTTCCACGTGCAGGACTCGGAGGTCCTACTGCTCCTGGTGGCTCTACAGGAAGAGCGAGTGCAACTGGAGGCAGAGGCGCGGTAGATTGGTGGTTTTTTAAAGACCCCTTACTGGCACCAGTAAGAGGTCCAGTAAGGACGTTTTTTGGACAAGACTGCATTGGACAGGGGCAACCCTGGTAGGTTGCATCTATAAAAAACATAAAAAAAAAATAATTAGAATTAATAATTCCATTAATTTTATTTCTAGCAAAATAATGAGTTAATCACAAACAATAATAAACAGAATTCATTATCAATTATTTGTGACTTTTGAATATTGCATTAACTATGAACTCCTATACATAACAAAATATTAAAGTTAAAAACCACATTGTCCTAAAAATAACAGAAACCACATATAATATTACCTTTATTAACATTAAAAAAAAATGTTTTTCTCATTTTTGTTGTCAATCAATTAATCCTTCTGACCATTTCTTTCTGTTCTGTAATTTTACTCTCAAATACTTACTGTACCCTAGACCCTTGCATTTCAACTGAGTTTAATACTCTAAAGGGTTAACTAATCTTAAATTATTTGATCCTTTTTCATGCTGAAATATCCACAGTTACTAACTTATACAGAGAGTCCAGATGTAGAATCTGTTGTTTTACATAATTATATTTCTTGAACTATCATAAAGCACTTAAAATTTAAAAAAAACAAATTTTTAAAATTAAATAATTTTAATAATAATAATTTTTAATTTTAAATAATTTTAATTTTAATAATTTTTAAATAAAATTTTATTTAAAACGAATTTTGGTAGTTACTGGTCAAGGAATGCTGCAACTGGACATTATGCCGTTATTCTTAACTCTTAAACAGAATAGAATCTAGAACCACAACAGGTAATCATAAAGACTAAAGAATAAAAGATAGTTGGAAGTTTTGGGTAAAAATGGTGTTAGAACATCATTTATAAATTAAAATCTGAAAACATCCTTCGATGTGTGAAGACACAAAACAATAAACCATATCTGTTTAATTTTTTCCTGGTTTGTTAATTACTATGCTAATTTGATTTAGTCATCCACAAATTTCATTTATTTTTACTCAAATTGATGAAATTGTTCATGAATGAATTACATCTGATGATGATACAATAACTGATAACTGAAGTAGGAATAGGATTGTTGTTTGATTATCTACTTCAATTACGCAGAATGATGATATGGTTTCTGAATAAGTTATGTGTAATCAATTTTATTTTATTTTTTATCTGAGCAGATTCTATGTTTTTAAAATCTAAAGCAGCCTAAGGGTTTAAGGGTAATTAATGAAACTGCTATGGTATTTGAAGAACTACACAAACAATGGAAAACACAATGATCAGCTATATAATTCTCATTGAAGAACCTAATAAACAAACTTCCTTAATCTGTTCTTAGATCTTCTAAGCCTGGCAGAGAAAGGAAAATGATCTTAACTTTTTTTTCTAACTGGACATGGTATGTTCATCAAACATTTAAAAAACTATGAATTTTTTAAATAAAAATCCTGTTTTTTAGATATGCCTAAATGTTAATAATATTATTAGGAATTTACTAATGGAATATGAGATCCTCCAAAAACAGAGAAATAATTTTTTTTGAATATTCTCTCTTCTATCCAAACATCCTGAATTTGGAAATCCAGATGTGGATCTTGCTGAAGAATAAGGCTGAACTAGAGAGTCAGAATGTAAGGAGTTTAGAAAAGAACAGGCCAACACACACAGAATACTGCCTTCTCTGTCAAAAGGGACTTATCTGCTAATCTCATTTACATTATCAATTAACAACTGCTTTAAAAATTGTAATATTTGTTTTTCTTACAACAGCGATATTTTTATCCTTCAACTGTGCGCGCGCGCGTGCAAATATATTTATTACTAAAATAATTTATTGTATGTTTTAATGCAGGCAGCAGATTTTTTTTTAAAGAAGGTTCACTACTTAATATATCTGCTCAGAAAGAAAAAAAAAATAGATGATTATCCATGAAATTAAACTCTTATCAAATTCAAGTTAAGCTTCCTTATTTTTTAAAATAAATCAAGATGTTGTTCCAGAAAATCATTTAGGAGTTTTTATTCAGATCCTTCATTATAAGAATCTTCTTGTAACTGTAATAATATATATATATAACTTTTTAGACATTTTATTGTTTTTTATTCACTTTTATAGCAATCAATAAACAATTGTTAAAAATGTTATTACAAAATATATAAAATGGAAAAGAATGTTATCTGACATAACATTAATGACAGCATCATACAAAATATTATGTTATCAGATCATAAATTTGAATGTTCTACATTATATTTTGATTTGATATGATTGCTAAATAAATACAATTATATACCTGAAAAATAACATTAGAATTATTATAGTAAAGCTTAATACTATGGGAGATCTCCAACTTTAAAAACATTTTTAATACCATTTTAAGCTGTTGGGTTCCAACGCCCGCACTAAAGGCAGACAACCCAGACATTTGTCCAGGACGCCAAAATTTAGGGACATCATTTTGGCTGTAAGTATTAGAAAAATATTGATGGGTTAACTACTTAATAGAAAATTTCACATATCGATTTTTTCGTTTGCTAAAAATGTACAGTACGTAGCGTATTTATATTATTTATGTCTAACAGCTAAAAATATTTACACTATTATTGAAAAATTAACGCAGAATTTGTAAAGGACGCTGCTTGAACTTTGTGTGAACATGCATATATTTCTCTGAATAGAATAGCATTAGCACGCGAGAGGAGCACTGCTTCAACTTGTATTTGAACACGCATATACGTGATTATTACCTCTAATTTTAAAAGAGCGGTTTCGTTACAAAATAACATTATTCTTGCTATTACGTCGGTAGTGATAATAAGTGGAAGTTCATAAAATATTTACTTCAGTGCGATTTCTTAATTTTTAAAGGTATAATTAAATAATAATTAAACTGTTCTTTAGTTTAAAAGATACTAGTTTACCGTAAATTGATTATCGAATCGAAACAATGAAAGCGTTTTTAAATTAAATAAATATTTAATTTATCCAAAATAGGCTGTTTAATGAATCAATAAAATATTGAATCAAATTTGAATGTATTCTATAGGTATAATTATTTATATTTTTGTTTCATGGAAATAATTATATGAATTAATAATATAAGAAATTATTAAGTTCATTGCTTCGATAAAACGCGTTTTATAATAATATATTTAAATAACTGAACTGCCGCCAGCCTCCGTGGCGCGAGTGGTAGCGTCTCGGCCTTTCATCCGGAGGTCCCGAGTTCGAATCACAGTCAGACATGGCATTTTTCATACACGCTACAATACATTCATCTCATCCTCTGAAGATATACCTAACGGTGTTCCGGTGGTTAAAAAAAAAAAAAAAAATTTCAGGTTATGTTAATTACGGTTTTAGCTTATTTACAACAAGGGTATCTTTATTTTTTATTTTTTAATATTTTATAGTTTATATTAAGAAGGCTGGAAGAGGAAGCCGAAAGGCAAAAATAAGCTGGCGCGTTAAAAAATTATATCCAAAGATGTACCAAAACAAATGACGATTATGAGAATCCAACATCAAGTCCGATTATAAAAGAAAATACGGAATCTTCCGAGGATGATAATGACAAACAAATGGACGAGTTTCTAAATCAATTGGAACTGACAACACTCTGACTATCATCACCAGATGAAAGCATTGAAAAAATTAACACCAACGTGACATCCACAGAAAGCGTTCTACAAACTTTGAGTACAGATCCAGCATTGAAGCCAAGAATTTTAGGAGGCACTGAAAGAAGTTTTTTAGTAAGACAAGGTCCACCTAAACCATTGCAACATTACAAATTTGCTTCCAATGATACTGCTCGACATTTTAGCGAAAAATTATTACACACAAATTTTAAACAATGGAGAGCAAGATTTATGAAACTAGCTAGTATACTCTCTTTCACAAAACTGGGTTTACTGCTTCTGTTGCAAAATTTTTGGCTGTGTAGTTAGTTCTCTTCCAAAGCATGTTTAAAGTTGGAAGTACCTCGGCGAAACTTTATAACAGCATGAAATTTCCAAACATCATATTCAGGCCCAAAAACCACGGCAAGAAATGAACCAAATGTTAAAGTGCTGTAAAATATAGATGCGGCCGCTCAAAGAATTATTAATGTCGAAACAAATCATTTGAATGAAGTGCTTCTAGGATTCGTAGCAATTACTAAAATGTTTGGTAAAAATGGTCTGGCTTTTCAAGGTAAAAGCAACAAGTTGTTTGAGTGTAATAACGGCAATTTCTTAAAAATAGTTGAGTTGCTATCTGAATTTTATCCCATTATGGAAAAGTACAACCGTATAGTGCTCAAAAAAGAAGAGACTAAAGCTCACTATCTCAGGAAAAATATACAAAAGGAGATAATAGATCTGCTGCATCAAAAGGTAAAATCTCATATTATTGATGAAATAAAAAAAATCCAAATATTTTTCCATAATTTTAGACTGTACTCCTGACATTAGTAAGGTAAAAAGGACATGGAGAATTCTGTGAACCAACTTTTATGACAACTTGTTTGTTCTAAGGCGTTTACATTTTCTAGTGAAAACTAGATTAAGTGCTTAATCTCTTAAAGATGTTAGGCTTAATTATAGAGATAGAAAAAACATTTACTAACACATATATAAGAACCAAGTTGCAACAGTAATAATCAAAGAACATAAGAAAGAAGCGGTAACAAAAAAGGGAGTCCAACAAGGATTTCCCTATCGTTACTTTTTAATCTTTACATAGAACTAGCAGTTAATGATGTTAAAGGGAAATTTAAATCTAGAGTAATAGTGCAAGATGAAAAGATAAAGATGCTACGATTTGCTGATGATATAATAATCCTAGCAGAGAGTAAAAAAGATTTAGAGGAAATATTGAATGGCATTGATGAAGTCCTACACAAGAACTACCACATGGAAATAAACAAGAACAAAATGAAAGCTATGAAATGTAGTAGAAGTAATATAGATGGACCACTGAATATAAAAATAAGAAAAGAAAAATTTATGGAGGTAGAAGAATTTTGTTATTTGGGAAGTAGAATTTCTAAAGATGGACTAAGCAGGAGCGATATAAAATGCCGAATAGCACAGGCAAAACGAGCTTTTGGACAGAAATATAATTTGCTTACATAAAAAATTAATTTGAAGGTCAGGAAAACGTTTTTGAAAGTATACAAGTATGTTTGGAGTGTAGCTTTATATGGAAGTCAAACTTGGACGATCGGAGTACCTGAGAAGAAAAGAGAAGCTTTTGAATTGTGTTGCTGCAGGAGAATGTTAAAGATCAGATGGGTGGATAAAGTGATAAATGAAGATGTGTTAAGGTAAATCAATGAAAAAAGAAGCATTTGGAAAAATATAATTAAAAGAAGAGACAGACTTACAGGCCATTTATTAAAGTCATACTGAAATGAAATAACTGTCACTATATAGGGAATCTTGGAGAGCTCCATCAAACCAGTCAAATGACTGAAGACAAAAAAAATAAAGGGTAATCTTATTGAATATGGCAAGTGTAGTTAATCTAAAATCTCAAATAAATTCTTTAAATTTACTTCCATGGGTATGGAAGTATTCCATTGGGTAATAATTCTCTATTTTTGTTGAAAAATAATATAAATTTAATTTATTATGTACTACTCATCATTACAAGTGGATAGAAGCAGCCATAAATATTACATAGTATCACAACAGACAGAAAGGTATAGATTATTTTATAACTGCTTTATTTTATCTGTCCTAGTCTTTTTTTATGGCTGTAACAAATACAATACATTTCAAGTACAAGAGATATCAGTAAAGCTGAAAACCATTACTTTCTATTTTCCATAATAAAATTAGATCAGATGTTCATTATACCTGGCTTCAAGTTAAAATCATGTATAACATGCCAATTTTTACGTCTGCAAATCAAATTATCCGGAATAATAATAAATAATGATGTTATATAATTATAAGTTATAAAAGTTCCTTTTCATTAATAAACTGAATCATCAGTTATCTATTGATATTCCTACGATTCCCTTTCAACATATTAACAAATTTTTTTATCAGTATTGTTAGTTTTTAGCTTTAGTTTTAGGATACTGTTTATATTATTATAATAAAATCGCAAACTGAATTATTGTTTACCAATTACTTATGTTTAATAATTGTTAATGTACAATATTTTAAATGAGTTTTTATCATAAATAATTGGCAAGATGGTATTGGATGTGGAACAAGGCAACTAGTATTATAAAATCTGTTTACCTAGGGAGGAAAACCTTTTTGTATTTACGCAAGTAGAAATGAAAATTTAAAAAAATAGTTGTATTACAAAAAAAAAAAAAAAAAAGAAAAAAAAAGCAGTTCCGACTTTCTCATTAAACTAATTAAAAAGACTTAACCAATAGATATGTGTTAGAACATATAAGAATATAAAATTATATGGTGTCTCTTGACAATAACAAACCTATTTCATAATATATTACTATAATAAAATCCATTCGCATAATTATTATTTTATAATTATGTAATTATCAAATCTAATATTTTCAGTGTAATATCTATTAAAAATACAAGAGTTAAAAAATTACATAACAGAAATAGATCTATAGTAAAGGTAATAATTATAATGCACACATAATTATAAAGTGATTACCTGATTCAAATTAGAAAGTAACTTATATGGTTATAAATTATTTTAAAATACTTATATAACTGAATAATCCAGTTTTGAATAGGAATTCGAAGAAGACTTCAGAAAAATAAAATAACTATACTCTTTTTTTTTTAAAGTAATATGCATGCAATGAGTATGAAGATAACTTATGTATCTTCTTTACTAGAATTACTACACATGTTAAATCATATCCATTGTCTTTACCTGTACATTCTATTAATATTATTACACAATAAAATATTCTACGATTGAAAAATATTTCATTTCAAAGATTAAATCAAATTTTATTTCATATTCTCTTGTACCCAAAGTACAAAAAAAAGGATGTTATTTATAACTGAATTTTCATACTAGCCGTTTATCCAAACTTTTGTGGGAACTTTCGACTATTTTTAAGTCATTATTAGCTATTACTTAAGCTGATACTAGTACTAATCCATTATACAATATATTTTTACAGACTTAATAATTGCAAAAAAAAAAAAATTTTAGGAACAAATTGAACCATAAAATTTAGTTTTAGTAATTTCTGTAATCAATAATAATTTTTGATATTTTAAAGCTAAAGAAAATAATATTCCAGCAAACACTATAGCTTACAAGAGCTTATTTCAGCTCTCTAGTTCAAATGTGAAAAAACCCTTAGTTAATATCTATCCCTATCCCTATCCGTCCGTCCGTCCATCCATCCATCCATCTCTTTTTCTGTTTATCCTCCGGAACTACAGTAAAGTATTATTACTTCAGAGGATTAATGAGAATGACATTTATGAATGTGAATGAAGTATAATCTTGTACAATCTCAGGTCGATCACTCCCAAGAAGTGTGGTTAATTGAAATCCAACTATCAAAGAACACCGGTATCCACGATCTATTATTCAAATCCTTATAAAAGTAACTGTCTTTACTAGGATTTGAACCTTAGTTAACAACTATAGAAAATAATATTAACTTAATTTTTGAATAGTTTCTGTTGCATAAGCAAATAAATATTGCACATCAGAATTCATGCACAAAATCCACTGAACAGACAGAGCCAATAAATCTTAGGAGATTCAAAATTAGTTTAAATTGATTTTGATGTCTTGAGCAAAGCAGATAATAGTTACAAAAATCAAGGGTTGATCATATTTATTTAAATTCTTCTCTCATTATTATTTTTATCCCTTCCTCCTTGGATGAAAAAATGGGAATTATACCAGCTATCACACTGTATAATTTTTGGCGTTATGCTTGTATCTTCAATCTGATAGTAAGGCCATTACTTCTTTATCAGGGAGTAAATATTATTACTGAATATTTTACAGGCTGCACAGGTTGCTAGTTCAGGCTGTACATTCTTTTACAGTTTTTTTTCAGGCTGTACATTTTCCAGCTAACCAAAAGGTTGATAGTACAGTCTGGAAGCAAGCTTACAGCTATCAAAACCCAGCTAACCAAATCTTAAACCGAAATGATGGTCCACTGTTGGTTTTTTCCATACCTTCCATGCAAGCAGTAGGCGTTGGGAGTTCTCCAGGTAGCACCCCTCTTGTGCACCGCACATACAAATGAAACGATGAGTTAGGAGAGAGTCAACAATGCCCTCTATTCCGAAGAAACGGTATTTATAACCAATCTCTGAATGTGGGATACGCTGTAATGAACTTCCAACAACTTCCAAAATTTGGGTCAACGGAGAAAAATCCGTGGCTGTGTTCTTCACATACAAGCGACACATTCCGACCATACAAATAGAGATCTCAGGGGGAAAATTTCCTATGCATCAACAATTAAGTTCCTGGGAGTGATCCTGGACAAACGGCTTACCTTCAGCGAAAATATAAATCATGTGACTAAGAAGGCAAAGGTGGTCAGACCCTTTATTTATCCTGTACTTAACCTAATAAGCCCCATCCCCTTCGGTAACATGACTACAATTTACAAATTATACGAGCTACCAATTCTAAGTTACGCTTACTACTAGAGGGTGTACTGCCTCTTTTGCTCAAAATGATATACGGGAATAACAGAGACTAAAATCACCAGAAGACTTCAAGTCAAAAGGTAAGATATAACTAGGATCAGCTATTGTTTTATATCTACAAAAGGAATTTAGCGGAATTTAGGAAAACAAGAGCAATTCCGCTCTTGACACACTAGTGCGGCAACTAAAAGTAATAACTAAGAAAATACGATCGAAAGCATAACAGTTATTTTGAACTTTTTAAGAAACTACTTATGAGGTTTGTGTCGCCGACTATATGTTATTCATCTATCATCCCTCTCCAGCGCTATATTCCAAGTAAAGATAAGTGCTTGGAATATAGTACATGTAATGAAATAAAATCAACCGTGGATAGGGTACCTCCCTCTATCCTTTTCTTTATTTCATGTTGAAACAGGTACTGAAAGCATGACAACAAAGATTACACAGATAAGGATATCTTTTTTGTCCCATGGTTCCCCTAAAACTTTACTAGATGCACATGTGTCTTGAATAAAACTTCGCTGGTAGTTACTTCTCTGTGAAGGTTCAACATGCATGCAATCGCTGCCACCTTCACGTATACGAAACAAACTGATTGTAAGTCCTTCCCATAATCCTTTATCCTATTAACGGAAAAGAAAAATGTAGACCGCTACAAAACATCGACAAAGAATAGAGAAAGAATCCAGCAGCCGTCTGACGGAAAGAACGAAGGGGCCTGAACTCTCCAATGTGCTGCCCTTTTCAGGATTCACAGGTCTTTTACGATTGTAAATATTAACAATCAACAAAACGGAAAGTCAGGGGAAAAAGAAAAAAGGGCGAGAAGGATATCACACGACAGTGAACTCGCTACTGTCCATACTCAGCTGAAGTAAGAAAAAGACGCAGAAGAAGAATCTCTAACACTTGGATTCATTATTCTCCTTCCCTTTATCTTACACTGCACTCTGAGAAGGGTCCCTTCCAAAATTAAGGCCCATTAAACGCATTCTTACTAGACCGAAAGGGCTTTAGTAGACAGACAGAAGGGGAATCTTGTCAGGATAAGGAAGCAAATATTTTAATATTTTGTTAATCTTCCAGGAAATAACCTGAGTAAAAAGCATTTCAAAACTCTATCTATAAAGAACCGAAATGCAATCCCCGTTATTCTTAAAATAAAAATAAATATACAACCGCAACCACAAAAATTAAATACCTGCCAGACAATTAGAATGACCCAGCTACAAAGGACTAATATCAAGGCTCCGTAATTAATAAGACAATAATATATTCACCAAAACCCTTGGGTTCCGTTCAATCCTATCTCCTCCTTTGTTTTATCAGATCTATATCATAGTTGAGAGATCATTTGTAGATAAATAAAAGGTTACGTATCTTTTCTTATGAGATAGTTGTTTAACTTACATTTCATTTTTTCAGTCGACAAACTTCAATTGTATTATTTATTTTTTCCACTGGCCAACAACCCCTCTCAATTTAATTTCCTTTAATATAGATAGATTAAATTATTTAAAATAATTTCTGACATTCTTTCTTTAGTTTTCTGCTAGCTTTCTTTATTATCTTAAATGCTGAAGAATATAAAATTTTATCTACAAGAATGATTTCTAGATTTTCGATTTTTTTAATTTCATCATCCCATATTGAAGAAATATTTTAAAACAGTTGGTCACTAAAATCTTTATTTTGATGTTTTATAATTTTAAAAAATTGACAGTCTCTAAGACTCTCCGTTTTTCCATATCATCCATGAACATATTCAAATCTTCCGTTAACCAATAATTATTACTAAACATGATACTACATTTCTACTAAACACTTTACACAAAAAAATTTAAGTTAAAGCACTTAAACCTATGCAAAATAAACAAATTTATATTACAATAGATATGCAAAATAACATATTTTTGTTGTTATAATATCAATTATTACTGTACAGTTATATAAACCACAAAATTACATATATAGACATGCATTACCTAACATGTCTACCAAACAACTCAATTGCTTTTAAAAAATTCTAAAACATGATAAATTAAGTAGGAAATGTTTAGATACACAAAATAAAAGAAGAATCACATAAATTGCATTGAGCAGAGAAAACATTAAAAAAATATAAGAAATATATCGTTTTAATAACGGTAACACAAACAACAGAAACTTTTGAACTCCCTCTATTCACCTTGTAAACAATCGTTAGTTTTGTAAAACATTTTTATGATAAAATGTTTTGTAAAACATTTTATGAAAGCACATGTTGGCCGTTACACTGCTCCATGATGTCTGAGTGACAAAGTTGCCTTTGTATAAAGTAGTGCTGCCAACTGTAGATGGTTGCCATTACGCATTTCAAAAGTTCCCGTTTTATTGTGTCACTTATAAATATAAACAGCCATTATTATAGAAGTACCCCAAAACATAAATTATGTATCGGATTTATGAATTTCATTATGAAAAGAATAAATAAAATATTTTTACCTATAAAAGCTAAACTTCTTGAAGGAGGTGAATGCGAGTAACAAGAAGGCGGCGGACCAGCGCTGTACGCAGGATAATATGTTGGAGGCGGTGGCGGAGGAGGATATCCGTCAACCATAGGTGCAGGAGGCGGAGGATAACTAGATTCAGGAGGGGGAGGAGGATATGTCGAAGAAGGAGCTCCTGCAGGAGGAGGTGGTGCTGTTACGATCATCTGTTGTTGAGATGGAGCTGGAGGAGGTGGAGGGGGTGCGTTTGAAGGGCTTGAATAAAAATCTTGCGTATAATATTGAGTAGGTGGAGGTGGCCCATACCTCCTATGGTAACCTGGAGGCGGTGGCGGATAAGGCGTCGCCTTATGATGAAAATAAGTCGATGGATAATTAGATGGTGACGAGTAGCAAATCTCTTGGTGATAATGAGATTGTTGTGTGCCGGGATATTGAAGACTAGCAGTGGCTGGTGGTGACGGATAATATTGATAATTATACGGATAAGGTGGCTGTCCAGGATATCGGTACGTTAAAGGTGGAGGATTTGGTGGTTCCGTTGATGACGTCGATATGACAACTTCGCTGTCCGATGACTCAGAAACCGGCTGCGGTGCTGATGACGGCGGTGGTGTTGGTGTCGGTAAAGTAGCAGCTGGAGGAGGAGCTTTGCTTACACTGCTCGTCGTCGTCGAATGGTGATGATGATGGTGTGATATTAATGGCCCTGCCGGCTGATAGTAACCTGAAATCAAACAAAAACAAGTTAGATAATCAAATGACGAAAAGTAAATAAGTCAGTAAAGCGTTTAC
>JAAAKQ030182557.1:0-12240 GCA_010016005.3 Zanna intricata | reverse complement strand
ATTTTTCACACACGCTACAATTCATTCACCTCATCCTCTGATGATATACCTTAACGGTGGTTCCGGAGGTTAAAGAAAAAAAAAAACACGCTGAAAGGGCAAAAGAGAAAGTTATTAGTGAAAACTTAATATGTATTTGTTTTTGTTGTACACAGAAATTTAAATTAAGCACCGCTGGACTATAGTGTTTTTAAACGGTCATTTAATTAACTTATCATCTTAAAATACTAAAATATATTATTTGTATCGACGTTTTATTCGGTTAAACCGATTAAGTTTTTAAGTATATTGTGCTTAAAAAACCATGTGTACCATGTTCTTGAATGTGAAAAAGTATAGAATTAGATTATTATCTTGCTTCCAGCTATTTTATTTTAATCATTTTTTTCGGTTCTTCTATTTCACGGAGAACTTTAACCATGGCCTTTAAAAGGCTCAAAAAAAATTTTCTACAGCAGAATTCCCACTAATTTTAGCTACTGCCACCACTGCTGATTAATTAATTAGTAATTAACTACATTAATTAATTAGTAAATACACACAAAGTTAAAAAAGAAAAGAAATTTTTACAAATTATTAATTATTATTTAATTAATTATTTATTAAGCTATTTAATTATTAAATATTTTCTTTTTCAAAACGATGGAAATGAAAACCTTTCAAAGTGAAATTTGATATTTTCTACGCTAAGATACTTGAAGCTTCGAAACGCTATACTAATTTCCATCGTAAATCGACCTTTTTATTCGAATTTTAATAAAAGGAGTATAAACGTAATCTCTAACTAATAGTGCTAACAGGTACTATTACAACTAGTCAAATAAAACATTAACTAAACAAATAGTTACCGAGATGTTAATTATTTGAAAATTAAAACTGCCACCATTTTTAGGTATTTATACAAGATTTACTAATTTTGTAAAAGATAAATATACAAATATATACACTAGCATCGCAGTCGTGACTTCGTTCAGTCTATATGGTTAATTGCGATTCCTACCGCGTTAGTTTAAAACCTTCAAAGGATTCAAGGATAAAGATATATCCTAATATACATTAAAATTTCAGTAAGTATTACCGAATATAAAAAAAGAATAACTTTTCTCCTGCAGTAAAAGCGAAGCTCTTGCTATTTAAATTTACGTGTTATTTTGTATTCCATCTGTAGGTAAATTGTCACTTTCATTACCATTCACCCTTTTTCTTTATCCTATCCCTTATTTCTACGGTGGGTTTCCGATGATTTTTACGAGATGCTTATAGACTACGTATTAAGAATGACAGGATTTCTCCGATTTACTGAATTTTTGATATGTATAATTTGATGAAGTGCTTGACTTTCAAACCTGTTCCAAGACTCTATTTTCCTATCCGTAAGTTGTAAAGAATTACTAATCTAAGACTGACAGTTGTCTGGAAATTTTTAACTGCTTGTGTTTCTGCTTAGAAAATACAATAAACGAACTAATAAATAAATTCAGCGAAGAAAAAACTCAAAATTAACAGATTTAGTATCGAGTTCATAAAGAAACAACCCTCCATATCTAAATTTGTGTTGCATGGTTATGGACATGCAACATGACTTCTGATATGGACACAACATGACTTCCTTGTACGAAAATCCAGAAATAATACGATTCTAAATTATAATTTTCAATTAATATTAAATAATGAAATGTTTCACCAAATCTAATAAATATACACATATGTAATAATGCTTATTAAAATACACATTTTTAAAAGAGTAAAAAATTTTATCTCTCGTTAATAACTTCGGATTTTTTGTCACTTTTTATTATCATTGAATTATTATATATTGAACCAACTTTTTTACAATCACAGGTTAATAATTATTAATAAATCAATATATTCAAATTATTAAAAAAAAGTTAAAAAAGTAAAAAATAAATTTAAAAAAGGAAAAAAAGAATATGAAATCTGACTCGAACATATGTGCCTTCCCTTGTTAGACCCAAATATTTCATTTATTAAAATTTTACGTGGCTACAACGCACAATGAATGAAAATAAGTTCCAGCGATGATAGATCGCTGGAAATCTCTCAATGAAGGTTTATTATTGCAGTTAAGAAAATGTACAAAATCCAAATGTTTGGGGATTTTCGGTTTTTTTGGTTACTTTTGGTTCATTCGAATGCAATTACAAAGGAGGTGCACAACAAGATGTCACAACAGTAACTAATACAAAATTTCAACATTCTACGGCTAATCGTTTTTGAGTTATATTTACGTTATATATATTTAACGTTATATATTTGAGTTATATTTACGTATTTATAGACATCACGCCGAAAGTATTCAAAAAGGATTCAAGGATGGACAAACTATTTTGACCATATCCATATATATCGGTTGAAATCTGAATACCGAAATTATTCGCGATCACAATAGTTCCTTGTACTTCAAACAAGGAAGTAAAAATGAACTGTAAAGAAACGATAGTTTAATCCTAAATATATAACTTTTAAGGAATATAAAAGACGATCCATTATTATTAAAGAAAAAGTTTAATTTCTTTAATTATTTATGCTAAGATCATTTTAAAAATTATTTTATACAATGCCTAAACTTCAAATTTAAGTCTAACCTGCAAGTTTTTTTTTTTCAATTATTATAAACACAACTATGCACAATGACGACAAACAAGACATTATCAAATAATAGTTCATATTTTCCTCTACAGATATGCATTACTATCCTGTAATTAGATTCTTATTACATGAAAAGTAAAACTAATGACCTTTTAACACAAGAAAACAGATAATTATTTCAAAAAAGAGATATAAAAAAATAAAATCAAATAATAAATTTAATAACATATAAGTACCATTTATATATAAAAAAAAAAGATAAGATGATATTTAAAAAAAAAACTCACATTCAACCCCTGTGATTTTATATTGAAAATATAACTTTAACAATTCTTTAAAGGAAGTACTCTTTAGATAATACACCAAGAAATAAAATAACACTAAAAATGCGTAGAAAATCTCATTTTTAAGGATACTGTATCTTAGAAAAAACAGTATTTTAAAGTGTAAGAATGAGGATATAAAAAAGGGTAAAAGGAAAAAGTAGGGTGCAACCCTTCTAGAATAGTACTGAATCTTGTTTATATAAAACAGAAGAGAACGGGAGGAAGAGAAGGCTTTAAATGAAAATGTATTCAATGAAAGCAATTTAATTAAAGAGACGGGAAAATAAATTGTTTCTTGAATTATAATAAAATTTCTTCTAAGTATTTAGAGTAATTTTACGAATAAAACCTTACGTTATCACTTTATGCTTACAAAAACAGAATTAAATGTATTAAAATACATAAATATTATAAAAATAAATAATATAATAAATAATTTTACAAAATAGGTGTAAAATTTTTTTTCTTGAAATTAGAGTACAATTAGTACATCATATATGTATTTTATCAGTAAAAAAAAAAAACACCTTAGAAATAGTCAGCAGTGGACAAAAAATTATTGACTGGGTGAATGGGGATATCAGAAACCAGAAGGACATTATTAAAAAAGCAGAATATGACAATAAACCCTTCACAATAGATTACTATTGAAAAATACTTATGAAATATCTCAATTACTGTTTTTTCTAAGTGGAAATTCAACCATTGACACTAACAGAATTTATGTTCCAATAAAATAAAATGTCATCTTGTTCAAGAAAATCAAACTTTTATACGTAGTAAAATCAATAATATTTATACACTATTGTTAAAATTTTTCTTTTTGGAAACATATTTCTTTCATATTGTTTTCTTTCATTGCAAAACCAAATTACATTTCTTAAAAGCAATTTCAAAGATTTAATTTAGGTTAGTGTTCATATTAATTTTTATATATTTTAATTACGTTTTAATTTAATTATATATTTATTTTATTTATATAAATATATATATATATTATTATTTTATTATTAGTACAAGGAAGTATTGTAATAGCGAAAAATTTCGGTTTTCACCATTCTGAATCCATTTTGAATAGTTTCAGCTGTACGTACAAATGTACGAATCTCGCATAACTCAAAAGCTATTAGCCGTAGAATGTTGAAATTTTGGATTTAACACTGTTGTAACATCTAGTTGTTCACCTCCGTTTTTGGTAACAATCAACTGCGCGAAGTGACCAAAAAAAACACAAAATTCCAAAAAATTTTGATTTTGGACTTTATCTTAACTGCAATACTAAGCCCTCATTGAAAGCTTTTCAGCAATATATCATAACTGTACTTATTTTCATTTTTACCGAGTTATAACCAAATAAAAGTTTACATAATGAAATATTTGGATCGTCAAGTGAAGGCACATCTGTTCGAATAAGACTTCATTCCTTTTTTTAAACTTTTTTTTTTTAATTTAAATATATTAATTTATTAATAATTATTAGCCCCGTGATTGTAAAGAGTTATAGAATAACAAAAAAAATATATCTATATATACATACATAAAATATGTTGTATGTATACATATATAATATAATGTATATATATATATATATATATATATGTAAATAATCAGAAGTTATCAGTGAAATAAAATTTTATGGACTTTTAAAAATATGTATATGTGTAATTTAACATACATTATTACATTCAATTAATCACACATCTCCGGAATTATCGATCTAGACTGTACAAGACTACACTTCAATTACATTCATCCTCTGAAGTAATAACTCACGGTGGTTCAAAAAAAAAAAAGAAAAAAGACACTATTACAAAAAAGGAAAAAAAGGCGCTATTACATATGTGTATATGCTATACATTTGATGAAACATCTGATTATACAATATTAATTGAAAATTATAGTTTAGAAACGTATTATTTATGGATTTCCATTCTAGGAACTAATGTCCATATCGGATTTTTCTTTTAAATATGAGAATGGTAGTTTTTAATTTCACTAAGAGAAATTTTTTTTAACGCATTTCGGCTTTTATATTATGCAATGGAGCGATTTCAATGATTCTATTTTTGTTCAGTAGAAACTTTTTAAACCTTTTATAATTTTTTTTTTTAATTAATCACCCTTAAATGTGACATTATAAGTGTTTTAAAATCTGTCTTTATAAATGAAGAATAACTGCCGGAGTTTCAATTGAATAAGGTATTGGTTTTTTTTTTTTTTACATTAAATTTGAACCATTTATCATTTACTAACAATTGATTTCATGATTATCTACTTTTATGGCAGATTTATGTTATATTACAAGGTCACCATACATTCCATTTCCAGACTCTTTTATTCCGTTAAAGAATAAGATAACAAAATTTTACCCTGCGGAACCATACTCTTTATCCACAGTTTGTTACGGCATTTTGACGTCAGACACAGCGAGGATATAATTCCGCCCAGATCGAATATTTCAACCATATTCTGTCCTCCCGTCTTTCATCCCTTAATATTCTAAGTTTATTAAAAAAGTGAACGCATGGTTGAGTCTCATTTAAGAATAAATGCGGAGCACATTTACGTCTTGATAACAAACAACTTTTAATATTAACTACTGAATTTATAGCAACTCCACTTCACTTCACCGGTACTTTTACAACAACGTTTAGATAGGAAATAATGAAGTTTTTTTTATACGTTACAAAAAAATAGTGATTTGTGATTAAAAATTAGTGATTTTTTATAAAAAAAAAAAAAATTATAATATTTTTATCATTACGTATCCTACTTTTTTGGTAACCAGGAAACTAATCTGTTGAAATTTTAAATCAAATTTTCATATGAAAGTTCTGATACTATCTTAAGTACAAAAAATGAGATGTAGCCATAAGATAAAATAATTTAAAAAAAAATAAAAATCGACTTAAACAATATAGTAGCCTACTAAAAAGTTAAAAATATTTATATTTTTATTTATTAACTAAAGTAAAAGAATTTACAACAAATAACTATTTATACTTTTTTGTAGGAATATATAAATAAGGATGTATTGTTATCGCAAAAAATTTCTGTTATGAGATTTTAATAAGAATATCCATTTTCATCCCGGAATCCATTTTAGCTAGTTGCAGCGTGACGTCTGTATGTATCTCGCATGACTCAAAAACGATTAGCCATAGAATGTTGAACTATTGGATTTAGGACTGTTGTGATAGCATCTATTTGTGCACCGCCTCTTTATATTGCAATCGACTGAAGCAAAAGTATCCAAAAAAAGGCAAAATCCCAAAAAATTGGAATTTTGGACTTTTTCTTTAACTGCAGTAATAAGCCCTCATCGAAAGCTTTTCATAAGTGGTACTTATTTTCATTGGTTCCACAGTTATAGCCAAATAAAATTTTAGTCAATTAAAAATTTAGATCTTACCAAGGAAGGCACATGATTCGAATTAGACTTCATCTCCGTTTTTCTTTTAACTTTTTTTAATTTAAATATATTGATTTATTAATAATAATTGTTAACGCCTGAGTTAATAAAAACACGCGTGTGTTTGGAACGTAGCTTTATACGAAAGTGAAACCTGGATAATCGAAGTACCTGAGAAGAAAAGATTAGAAGCTTTTGAAATGTGATGTTATAGAAGAATGTTAAAAATCAGAAGGGTGGATGAAGTTACAAATGATGCAGTTTTGCGGAAAATCGATGGAAAAAGATGCATTTGGAAAAGTATAGTTAAAAGAAGGGGCATCCTGGAATAGTCGCTTTGATATTGGAAGGACAGATAGATGGGAAAAATTGTGCAGGCAAGCAACGGTTGGAATATATAAAACAAATTGTTAGGAATGTAGGACGTAGGAGGTATACCGAAATGAAACGACTGGCACTAGATAAGGAATCTTGGAGAGCTGCATCAAACCAGTCAAATGACTGAAGACAAAAAAAAATTTTTGTTTAAGTATTTTTTGTATTTTCCTAAGATTATTATCGGTTTTGGTTAAAATTTGTATTGGTCCATTCCGAAAGGATACTTTTCGATTAAAAATAAAATGATCAAACTCGGTTTACTTACTAGCATCGGAGATATTGTATAACATACATTAAAAAAAAAATTCCATGACGCCTATTAAATTACATGTACAGATTTTTCAAAAAATAAAGAATACATAAACGTTTATTTCATTAATAACTTCCAATATTTTTTTCATATTCTTCTTTTTATTGTTATTAGTGAATTATTATTTATCGTAAATTTTTGTTTTTATAATCACAGGTTAATAATTATTAATAAATCAATATATTTAAATTTAAAAAAAGAAAGTTAAAAAAGGCAGATGAAGTCTTATTCGAACCGATGTACCTTTCCTTATAAGATACAAATATTTAATTTGAAAAAAAAAATTTATTTGATTATAATTCTGGAACCAATGAAAATAAGTACCACTTATTATAATATCGTTGAGAAACTCTCAATGAGGGCATATTAGTGGAGTTAAGAAAGTCCAAAATCCCAATTCATTGGGAAATTTTAGGCTTTTTTTTTTTTGGAAATTTTTGGATTAGTCGATTGCAGTATAAAGGGGAGTTGCACAACTAAATCAGTCCTAGAATTACTCCAAAATTTCAACATTCTACGGCTAATCGTTTTTGAGTAATGCGAGGTACGTAGATACGTCACGCGGAAGGTAGTCAAAATGGATTCAGGGAAGATCAAAACGGATACTTCTGTTGAAATCTGAAAACCGAAATTTTTCGCGATTACAATACTTCCTTTACTTCGTACAAGGAAGTAAAAAAAAATCTATCAATAAATGAAAATGGCTTGTTTCACAGCCTAAATAAAATTTGTTTGAAACTTCTGATTTAGAAGTATGAACTCTCATAGTTAAACTGCTAATTATTTTCTGTCATAGTTTTACAAATTTCATTTGTAAGAAATTATAAAAAAATTTTATTTAAAAAAATTTTTTTTCTCTCAGAAAAACAATGATAGTTGTGAATTTTATATCATTATTTTCTTTCCTTTTTGATTCCTATGACCTCAAACTTCACTTAAATTTTAAAATTGGCTCTTCTCTTCACATTTTGAGTAGAAACTGATATAATATCATTAGCTTTTGTAAGTTTTTAATAAATTAAAGCTTGGTATTCAACAAATAATAATAAATCGCAAAATGTATAATTTACATTTAGTTATTTTATTTATTTACAATGCATAATTTGTTCTATGAAGTTAGTAAAATCAATTTATAAATTCAAAATTAGAAATGAATTAAAGCGAAATTAGTATGTACGCGTCGTTGAGTTATAAAGCGTACAACACCGTTTGTAACAATGTAACGCAAGTTTCATTTCAAATAAACCATCTCACAGTTGAGTACCGTATAATCAAAATGACATCACAGTCACTAAGTAAATATAAATCCGGCACAACATATTTGTCAGGTAGTAGTACGATATAATTCCGCAAGACAGTAGATTTATACGACATCTGTGACGCCGTACCTTAGAGATTAAGGGAGTATAATTCCGGAGGGTACAATTTTGACGGATCGTGGAAACAAGGCTTCATATTATCCATAATGACGTCTTGTTACGAAAGATTCATTCGTTGAATGATGCTCTTTTAGTAAATAATGATATTAATAACAGCGAAATTAAAAATATCAAATTAAATAAAAATATAAATTCTGATTTACAAAAATAAAAAAAAGAAAGAGCAATATATTTCTTAATTCCTTATGTATCTCAACAATATTTTAGGATGAAATCGAAATAAATTTAATTCTTTTAACATTTTGTTAAAACTATCAAGCTTCTAAAACTATATAAAAAACGTACGTTCCATAAAAAGACGGAGAAAGTTTTAAATACGATACTATTTATATTATTAAAAAAAAATTGTTCTTGATAAAAAGATTTCTTTTATTATTAAAATAATTCTGATTTAATAAAGTACATAAATTACAATAAAGAAAATTTGCGACGAAATCGGCTCCACTCAGTAGTGTCGATACAGAACGATGGATGAAGACAGAAGGATATTATTGGTTGAGCATTTGTTGTCAATGATACAACTTATATGTTTGGTCTACCTAGTGTTACGAGTGTGTTTACTTCTAAATTATAAGTTATAAAGGCTCTGAATATTATCAAACCCAACTACCGAAATGTCCTTATTTGCAGTGGCTAGTGTAGTGCTCTCCAAGCCTTAAAACATTCTTATTCCAGACATCCTATCGTCTCGAAATCATAAAAACTCATACTTCGCGAATAGTAGCAAGATGGCTGGTTTACCGCAGTAGACAACAAACTTCGTCATATCAAGGATACTGCTTTGCCATGGAATTCCTCTCGCAGGAAAATTCGCCGAAAGGAAGTGGTCCTCTGCTGACTGCGGATAAAACACGAGATCCACCACAGGTACCTAATGACAGCAGAAAATCTACCGCTATGCGTAAGATGCGACTGCCACTTAACTATCTGCCACATCCTAGTAGACTGCGTATAATATGCGGCCTTAGTTGTAAATTTAAATTGACCAGAAATCATTCGTCAAATCCTGGGTGTTATAAAAATTAAAACAAACTAAAACGTAAAACGAGATTAAAACTAAAATATGACTAGAGAACTTAAAAACGAATATCATTAAAAACTTACACAACTAATATCACACAAGAGAAAATTAAAAAACTAACAATAGATTAAGATTAAAATTAAAATATTAACTAGAACTTAAAGCTAACACAGATATCACTAAAATTTAAAAGTGTAATATCACGAAAATCTTACAACTAATATCGCAGACAAAATCTTAACAATAAAACAAAATAATTTAAAAAGTATCACTAAAACATAAAAATATAACAAAATCCGATAGGGGTGTAAAGGCTCCTTCTCTCGGATAATAGAATAAAAAAACAACAACAGAAATACATGAAAATAAAGGCATAAATAAATACATTAAAAACGTATCAATATTTATGTAAAACAACAACGCAACGCAAAAATAGAAAGATCTATAACTTCATTATAGAAAGACCGATAACTTCATTATCATTATCAGAAATTCGGTGGATGGTTCTGGGTAAATTTAAATTTACGATGTAAGGCAGTATAACATATGCAATCCACAAGTATGTGGTGCACAGTCAAGCGGCAGTTGCATCGTACGCATAGTGCTACTAGTGCTGACATCAGGTAATCGTATGTGACTCTAGTATGTCCTAATCACAATCGTCAGAGAACCACTTCCTCACGAAAAAGTTTTCTGCATGAGAAGTCCCATGGCAACACAGAATCTTTAATGTGTCAGAGGTTGTTAAAGACGGTAGTCATCCAGTCACCTTGCCACTTTGCTCGAAGAGAATGTTTTATAAAATTAATAAAGTCAGAAGTAGCAACACGAGTGATGAAGGAAGGTTGATTACATGCCTCTTTAACAGCGGAATCTGCACTTTCATTACCTTGAATTCTCACGTGGCTAGGAATCCAACAGAAACTCAGTTGTGTGTTGCGGTGGTTCAACTCGGCGATTGCATTATAGATTTATTTCAGTAACCAAAGAATGTTTAGAGTAAAAATCTTGTAAAACTTCGAGTACACAACATTAGTCGCTACAAATAAGGATATGACGGTATTTTGGGTAACGATACTAAATGCTTTATTGATAGTGTACTATTCAGCCGTAAATATACCTATAATATTAGTCATACTAATCTTATAAGTTCTACTGCTGAACAGATGCGCAACCAGCGGTATCATCCTGTTTCGATCCATCTATGTACATTATTGCGTCTGGGTTTATACGGAAAGAATATGGTGAAAACTTTTCTGAAAGATAGGTGGTATTGATTACTTCTTGTATATGGTAAGATCAAAAAAAAAATTAAACGATTCTCCACGGAGAATGTGAACAGGGATACGCTAGAAAAACGGAGGTATGTCACGTCTAAAAGCTGTGGTAACCGTCGGGCATATACTCCCATAGGTGCAATATAACGTGAGTGATCTTTATATCTTTGTAAATTAGGATTCGCAAATACTGCAGTAAAAGCCGGGTGATTCGGTTATCCTTTAAGACGAGCAAAGTAAGATGCTAGAAGTTGATGACGTCTATCCCAAAGAGACGGTTCACCACATTCAACTAGTATGCTAGTAACAGGGTTTATCTAAAAGCACCTGTAGCTAGAGGGAGAAAGGAATGATGTACGGCATCTAACATCTTCAACGCTGTATTTAGCGCTCAAGAGTAGGCGATACAACCGTAATCTAAGCGGGAACGAACTAGGAAATAATAAAAAGCAACATGTATGATCTATCGGCTCCACAGTTTTTTTTGCTAAGAACTCGTAACATATCTAGCAGTTTAGTACATTTTATTTTCTTTGATGTGTCTAACCCACGTAAGACGGCTATCAAAGAATAAGCCTAGAAACCTGATATCACGAGAGATAGCAATTTGCTCTCCGTTGAGAACAACTTGCGGAATGGAAGGTTCCCGCAACCAAGAAAAGAGTACATATTTTATTTTCTCAGGTGAAAATGTGAAGGCAGTGACCCTGGACCAAGCTTCAAAGCGAGATATACTGTTTTTTAGTAGTTTCTCTACTGTAGCTAAGTAATATTCTACTGCATAAGCCAAAAAAATAAAATGTTAAAAAAATTGTAGCTTGTTCGAATTGTGTTTTAACTCTTTTCAGATCATTAGTATTGACTTACACCTTTAGTCTGAGCTATATATCTTTTATCTGTTTAGCCTCCGGAACTACCGTAAGGTATTACTTCAGAGGATGAATGAGGATGGTGAGTATAAATGTGAATGAATTGTTAGTCTTGTACAATCTCAGGTCGACCACTCCTGAGAATTGTGGTTAATTGAAACCCAACCACCAAAGAACAGTGGTATCTAAGATCTAGTATTCAAATCCGTATAAAAATTTTTACCTTTACTAGGATTTGAACCTTAGTCTGAGCTGTAATTAACAATACATACCGGCCTAATGACCTGTAGATGTGATGTAGTAGTATAAATATTACACGCAGGGAATATCAGATGTTCCTTCCTTCTATAGTTAATCATTTATTATAACTTGTTCAGTTATTTTTCTATATTTCTTTCAGTTTTATCTTTGCAAAATATTAATGTTAACTACTTAAAAGGTTCATTAAAGAAATTTTCTCACTTGTTAGTAATTAAATAAATCAACTTTTTTTTTTTTTACTTCCTAATAGGAAGTAAAATAGGAAATATTGTAATCGCGAAAAATTTATTTTTTCAGATTTCAATAGAAATATCTATTTTGAATCATCCCTTTAACT
>JAAAKQ030182535.1:0-12241 GCA_010016005.3 Zanna intricata | reverse complement strand
CAGGCATATGTTTATTGGAAACTTTTTTCTTATTTTTAGATATAGAATCCGTTTCCGAGAGATTGCTGTGCAGTTTTTGATACACTCTGTATATATATATATATATATATATATATATATACTGTATATATAGTAATATATATATATACTATTATACTGTATAAAGAGGATAAAGGTGTTTTTGTTTGTTCGGTATAAACAAAAAACTACTCAATCAATCGCAACCAAATTTTTACCTATGTTTCTTGGCATAACTGAGAAGGTTTTTAGATATATTTCGTCTCGAAAAATCTCGAAAAAAAAAATATATATGTACATGTAGTAGTAGAGATTTGCCGGTTGAAGCACAAACTTTATGAAATGAATTAATGACTTGTGAAGTGTTTGTCTCTGGTGAACTTAATCACTGTGTAAGCTGGGTTAAAACTGAATGATTCGAATCAATAGCTTGAATAATATTACAAAAATAATAGAATTAAATTTACGTTAAATAAAATAACATTAAATAAATTTGAAAAAATTTCGATCTAACAATAATAAACTTCCCGTGGAAGTCTATTATTGTCTATTATTACTACACTTATAAGTCTGTTATTACTGCAGGACTGCTAGTGAACCTAACCCCCCTCATGGGAGGCTATACCAATCATCACCATCTACTGATATCAAACGGGGTACTCCCCTCCCCGGGGGGGGGGGGAGTTGTTTTGGGAGGAGGAATTGGATGCTCTTAAAATATATCTGCAAATAATCATCGGATTTTCAAAATTCAAACGGGGTATTTATTATTAGCTTGAAAACTAACTTTTGCAAGTATCAAGTACTTTCGACCTAACAGATCTCAGTTATTTTGAAAAGTATATTTATATACTTATAGTTTATCTGTTTGTTTGATGGATAGTAATCATACACTTAATCAGGTTAATTACATAAGCATGAAGGCTTAACGGGTTCAACAAAATCAGCTTCATATGTGGTCTGAAAAACTATGTTCTGAAGTGTAACAAAATATTCTAATGAAGATCTCAGGTAGAAATGTGTAGTTTATCTATTTTTTTACTTCTTTGTACGAAGTAAAGGAAGTATTGTGATCGCGAAAAATTTCAATTTTCAGATTTCAATGGAAATAAACCGTTTTGACTATCCCTGAATCCATTTTGACTAGTTTCGGCGTTATGTTTGTACTGTACGTACAGACGTACGTACGTATCTCTCATAACTCAAAAACAATTAGCCGTAGGATACTGAAATTTTGGATTTAGGATTAGTGAAACATTTAATTGTGTATCTCCTCTTCTGACTGCAATCGACAGAACTAAATGTGCCAAAATGCCCAAAATGTAAAAAAAATTTGGATTTTGGACTTTTTCTTAAATACAGTAGTAAGTCTTCGTTGAGAGCTTTTCAACGATATATTGTAAGTAGTACTTATTTTTATTGGTTCCAGAGTTACAGCAAAATAAAATTTTAATTAATGAATTATTTAGATCTTACAAGGCTTCCCTTGGCACATCGGTACGAATCGGACTTCATCTCCTTTTTTTAACTTATTTTTTTAAAATTTAAATGTATTGATTTATTAATAATTATTAACCCGCGATTGTAAAAAAAATGTACAATAATCAGTAATTCAATAATAAAAAGTTTTTAAAAATATGAAAAAAAATCAAACGTTATTAGTGAAATATAATTTTATAGACTTTTAAAAATGCGTATGTATAATTTTATAGGAATTATTACATAGGTATATATGTAATAGATTTTGTGAATCATCTGATTATTTAATATTAATTTGAAGTTATAATTTAGAATGGTATTATTTTTTGATTTTCGTACAATAAAGTCATCTGGCGTTCAACTCAGATTTTTTTTTTTTTTTTTTTTTTTTTTTAGTAACATTGAATCAAAAACTATTCTTAAATAATTCTTTTGAAAATTTCTAATTTAACAAATAAATATAGCCAAAGTAGCTAAAAATTTGCTTAACATCCTTTCCAATTATATTTATAGATATTATTGTTTGTATTTCATTTTATTACTTCATTTTATTTACAATATTGAGAAAATGAACAATGTTGAACAATTGATCAACGAAGAATGCTGAAAAAATTAATGTTTAAGCATTTGTAATAAAAATTGTATTAAACAATAAATGACTTAAGACATATTTCCCATTATAATAGTTTAAAACTATTTTAACTTCTAATGTAACAAACAAGACGTAAATTTCGTTAAAAAAATTTAGTTTTTATATTAAAAACATATATATAAACGCATAAAAAAAATAGATTCTTCCTATTAGATTGTATTTTTTTACTTCTAAACTTAGTAGAAAATTAATTTTTACTCTCCCGCCTATTTCTTTAGCTATAGAAGATAAAGTAGCTATAGAGTTGTAGCTACAGAAGTATGATGTTAATCGATCCAGTTTCGGCATATGCGATTTTCACCAGGTCTATACATTTTGACAACTAAAGAACCCAAAAAAACCGCATGGAAATTTCCTGAATCTTCGTACGTACATGTTTGCATTCGGTCTCTAAATTACCTTATATCTCCAGAACTATTGGATTGATTTTGACCAAACTTGTTTAGATTACTTATATATATATATATATATGCGACGTTGATGTCATTAAATTTTCAAATTAAAAGATCAAAGGGATAAAGCTAAAGAGCAAGGACACCCTCATTATCTTGAGATTTCGCCTAGTTACGGTTATATTTTTATTAGCCTCATTTTTTAATAATTAAAAAATAACAATATTTACAAAAAAAATGTTTTGCAAAATCGCATCCTTACAGCAAAAATGCATCCTTATAGCAAAAAATTTTGCTATAGTTTTCTGCTATGTTGGACGTCTCTGGTAAGCAGTAGAATTAAATTTTTTTTTAAGTTGTGTGCGCATGTGAAAACCGTGCATCAGAAATAACCCACATTTGAAGGACTTTCCCGGAACACGGCTTTAGCCGAATGACGAGTACGTCCAGCAAATGTGTCAGTTTTTTTGGTATGATGGTTTGTGTATTTTGTGACGCTGCTCTATTCAAGGTTTTACAATGGTTACGCTTGATCCATCCAAACAATCGCTGAGCAGTTCCTGTTTTATCCATGGGATAGCATAACTGTCTTTATTCCTAAAATGTTCAGTTTACTGTACTATTATGCGTTGATCAGAATAAAATATCTAATTTTTGTAACATAGACCTTACGTATTTGTATCCTAATGTTTAAGTTGCATTTTGTTCAATCAGAGAACAATAAGCAACCCTCTATGGCCCAATGAGCTGAGATTAATATGTATGACATGTAAATGAGGTGAAGTCTTATTGACTCAGGAAAATTCACGCTTCCTGAGACGTGTGGTTAGTTGAACCCCAACCACCAACGTCCACTGTCTAGTATTTAAATATGTGTAAAAGCCATTAACTTTTACTAAGATTTGAATCTCAGAACTTTTGAATTCAAAAATCAGCTGTTAAACGACTGATTTGCAACGATAAGTTAACCACCACTAGACCAACCCCGAATTTTGCATATAAATCAAAAATACTAATTTATATATAATAGTTGTGTTTTATTAAAATAATAGTAATAATAATAAAGGGTTGGAAATTTTTTAAATAAATAATTAATCTGACCTAATATCATGAAGTAATCTAAGAATAAAGTTTTTACACTTTCGTAATTTATGGATCCACCAGTTGAAAAGATTTCATAAGAAAGCTACCTATTGTAATAAGTACCGTAATTCGACATCCAGAAAATTTCGACATATCTTCGCATTTCACATCCCCCAGCCCCAAAACTACCGTCAGTTCAAAAGTTTATATATATATCTGTCACTTTCTTACGGACGCAATAACTGCCGTACTTTTGCGCCAAACACTTTCAAATTGATAAATAAAATATAACGACCCAAAATTTCAGCGTTAATGGACGAAATAGAACCATGGGGGTGGAAATGGGAGATCTTTTTTTGAAAAATCAAAATATCGCTCTAACTTTTTTATTAAGTAAAATATGGAAATAAAAATACATACCTCCTTTAACACGCAACATATCGAATCGGTTTAAAGTGGTCGTTACCTAAAACTTTTGTCTGAAACAACTTTTGATATAACCAACCGGCAAGGGATGACCAAACTTTTTCTGGAATTGTAAGATGGGTCTTGTCGTATTCTAAGCATGAGAAAAATTTTTTCACATTAACCATGGTCATGTTGAATAAATTTTTTCTTAACTTTAAAGTGGAAATCTTTTTTATCCGCTACTTAGCACCGATACAATCTACCTCCGCCTTCCGGCATGCCAAAAGGAATTTTTTTAATGTTTTATTGCTAAGAATATAGTTTATAAATTTGCGAATTAATTTCTCAACCATTTTCTCTCAACCAGCCGGTACGGCTAAATAATTTTCAATGGATACATAAACAACTTTCTCATGTTGTTCTTCCGTCTTATAAGTTATAACACATTGATCCATATTTTTAAATATTTCATGCTGTCTGCTGCCAAACTTTTGAGCAAATGACACATAGGAGCCTTTCTTATTCATTTACTTCAGAACTGGGAAATCCATAATTTAAGTATTCTTGAGAATGTTTTCGGAACCACGCTTGTCTGTACACTTGATCTTTCATTATCGTCCGCATGTTTATGAACACTTGAAAATTTATCCGTGATTTTATATTATTCTACTGGCGTGTATATTTAATACTGTGAATTGAAATTAACATGAAAATTACAATATAAACATTCACAATAGATTCAATAGCGATAGAAGGATTGACTCGACTGAGACTGACTGGAATTGAACGAGATTCAGCATTTATTCACATTGATTACGTTCAATGATTATGTTCAATTTGAAAAATAGTTTTTTTTTTTAAATCATCAACCTCTATCTTCGTTAAGTAAAGGAAAATCAATTTTTTTGCACAATACGGTTTTTTTTTTTTTGTTATAGAAATGTAAGAAGATTTTAATATATCTCAATCATCTGTAATTAGATGATAGTAGAAATATATACATATATAAAACATTTATCCTTTCTGATGCTGTTAAGTTAGTTGTAGAGTCGGTTGGAATTTGCTACCCTTCCTTGCAGCCGTTAGAAGATGATTTGTTATAGGAAATCTCCCCTAACAGATTAATTTCACCCCATCCTACCCCCTCCTTATCTAATTAGACAGAATATTCTTCCCTTTTCTGGTCTTACCCTTTGATTTCATCCCCTATGCATCCTAAAGAAACTCATACAAGGTGTGGGGATTGTTACTTAAATCTATGTCGTATTCTGATAGTATATCGTAGATTATAATAATACTAGTACTTGATGATACATGAAATATAATATTATGTTTTATAAAACCTTTTGAATAGATATAATTTATTATAATTAATATCTGTCTAAAGGAATGCATCAAATCATTCCAAATAAAAAAGATGTATATCATATAATATAGATCAATCATTAATTAATTTGAGTAAAGCTGTAACTGAAAATATTAGTAATGATTTTTGATTGAAGAAATAATCCGATGAACAAAATAGTGTTTTACAATTTTTTTGCATGCAGAAATATTGATAATTCTAAAATTCAGAATAATTGATAATTACGAGAAAAAAGATAGGGATGATCCAGAAACCAATTATGTATTTCTCTATAAAAGAGTCCATTTGTATCTCTCTGTGTATGTGTTATACTATTTTTTAATTTATTTTTCATAATTTTTTTTATAGTAAAAGTTCAAAAGATATGATTTATTACGTCTTTCTCAACAGTATATCCAAAATTTATACTCACAAATAAAAATTTTAGTTATTAAATAAAATTTTGTAAAATAAAGTAATAATCGTGTGAATAATTTAATAAAATTAATAAAAGTAGATTTAGTTAAGTAAAGTAGATTTATACCGGTTATGTATGTTACGGTAAATTCAATTAATCCAGTGATTATGCGTAATTACCGGTTAATTTCATTAATCGCCTCTACTGTTGGAGAATTTAATACAGCAATTTATTAAATATACCGGGCTTATGCTAGTATATAACACATATAATTTGTATATTTAACGTTAGTTAGACGAGGATTGCGAGGAATCTGAGCACACCCATCGGGTTGGTGAAATAGTGAACTCATCGCAAATCATCTGATTTCGAAGTCAACAGTTTTATGGTTTGATAGTAAAAAAAGGTTTGATACTATGATTTGATAGTAAAAACAGTTACTTTTATACAGATTTGAATATTATATCGTGGGTACCGGTGTTCTTTGGTGGTTCTCTTTTTCTGCTTAGCCTCCGGTACTATCGTAACGTATTACTTCAGAGAATGAATGAGGATGATACGTATGAATAGGAATGAAGTGTAGTCTTGTACAATCTCAGGTCGACCACTCCTGAGAAGTTCGGTTAATTGAAACCCAACCACCAAAGAACACCGGTATCCACGATCTAGTATTCAAATCCATATAAAACTAACTGTTTTTATTAGGATTTTAACTTTAGAACTCTTGAATTCGAAATCAGCTGATTTGCGATGCTGTTTAACTAATAGACCAGCCCTGTGGGCTAAGTTCTTTGATGATCGGGTTTCAATTACCCACACATCTCATAAATGTCGACCTGAGACTACAATATTACACTTCATTTACATTCATACAAATCATCCTCTGAAGTAATACCTTGTAGTGGTTACGGAGGCTAAACAGAAAAAGAAATAACGTGCAATTCGTCAGTATACGTAATCAACATAATCTCTCTTTTAGCTGTTTAGCCTTCGGAACTACCATTAAGGTATTACTTCAGAGGGTGAATGAGGATGATGTGTATGAATGTGAATGAAGTGTAGTCTTGTACAATCAACTTAATCTAAAAAAATTTAACCTACGCTCGTTTTGCTCGCTAATCTTGACTAATTAACAGTATTGTATTGATTATTTAAATAATTAATTCAGTAATTACTGCTTATAGTCGAGTTGTTTTATTATATTCAGTTTGCTAATACGGAGAATGTGTAATGTCCTGTAATAAATTGTTTTATATTAAATTAATTCTCCGAAATTGAAGGCGATTTTACATATTAACTGATAATTAAGCATAATCAAAGTATTAATTAAATTTATCATAACTTATGTACAATAAAGAAGATAAAAATCATAGAATCGATTCCCTTAATACAAAAGCTATCAATGGAATATTACCGTTACAGCGTTATATGCGACAGATGTTTTTTTAAGAACAAAAAGAAATGATTGACCTGAGATGGTACAAGATTTACGGATGATATAGTAATTCTAGCCAAGAGTAAAGAAGATTTAGAAGAAACAATGAATGGCATGGATGAAGTCCTTTGCAAGAACTACCGCATGAAAATAAATAAGAATAAAATGAAAGTAATGAAATGCAGCACAAATAAAATAGATGGTCCACTGAATATAAAAATAGGAAGAGATAAGATTATGGAGACAGAATAATTTTATTATTTGGGAAGTACAGTTACTACAGATTGACAAAGCAGGAGCAATATAAATTGCCGAATAGCACAGGAAAAACGAGCTTTAACAAAGTAGGAGCAAATTATAGTTCAGAACTATAATTTCTCTGAACTATAATTTGCTTACATCAAAAATTAATTCATAACATCAGGAAAGCATTTTTGAAAATATATCTTTGGAACGTAGCTTTATGTGGAAGTAAAACTTGGAAGATCGGAGTACCTGAGAAGAAAAGATTACAACCTTTAGAAATGCAGTGCTATAGAAGAATTTTAAAAATCAGGTGGATGGATAAAATGACAAATGAAAAATTATTGCCGTAAATTGATGAAGAATGAAACATTTGGAAAAATATAGCTAAAAGAAGAGACAGACTTATAGGTGACATCTTAAGGCATCCTGGAATAGTGGCTTTGATATTGGAGGGACAGGTAGATGGAAAGAATTGTACTGGCAGACAATATTTGGAATATGTAAAACAAATAGTTAGGAATGTAGGATGTAGAGAGTATACCGAAATGAAACGACTGGCTCAAGATAGGGAATCTTGGAAAGCTGCATCAAACCATTTAAAAGATTGAAGAAAAAAAAATGTGAAAATCGAATAAGGAATGAACTAGGAACACTGATGATCAACACACTTGACTAAAAATATTGTATATTGAAAAAAAATGTATTTATAATATTTCATAAAAATTTTGCTAAAATATGTCCTTCTCGACTGTAAAAAATATACCTGACGCGTCTTATTTCAAAAAAAATTTTTTTACATAAAATACATTTTAGAATAATGTGAGTATAAATTATACATCAATCTAACCAGAAAGTTTTCTAGTTTTTATGAAATTCAAAATATCAAAAATGTAAACAAATTTTTTTTTTAACCTTCCCCTTAAAGAAATAGTAATAGTAGTAAACAAAATAACAATTTGATTTCCTAAAAAAAATACACAATAATAAAAACTAAATTTTAATAGAATTGCTAATAATTTTAAATTGTAGGTTCTACAATTTTCATTGTTATAAAGTTCTGAATAGCTAATAAAATGGTAATAAAATAATTTTTTTTTTAATACAAGGACTTCACTTTTTGTATGATTATGGATTTACCATTTTTAACCAAAAAATCTTTTTAATGTTTTAAAAATCAATTAACTTAAATTGTTTTGATAAATCATGCTTATAATTTGACGACAAAAAGTAAAATTAGGTAAGTCTGAACGATTTTACTTTAATTGTTTACACACAAAAAACGGATCAATGTGAAACTTACTGTTTCATGTAAACAACTGTTGTATGTAAAATATACAAAAATCTCTGAAAACAAGCAAACAAAGTTTTCAACAGATTTGAAGTTTCAAATCAATTTCATCGATTACAAACAACTATATAAGCTTCTGTATCTCCAAATACAGCCGTTAATCGCAATTCTTCAGGAAGCTTTTATTACTTAAGATGAATTACAACATAAAATTGAATATAAAAACAGACTGCGTGGCACATTAGTAATATATTAATAATAAATAATTATAAATTGATTGGTGTATTTTATAAAATGAGGTCAAACAAACCGTATGAATTTTTGTTTACATTCTTATTATATTTTACAATACAACTTTTTAATTAATTTAATTATAATTTTAAAACAGAACATTGCTCATTTTCGATACTTCCTTGTGCGATATACAAGGACGTATTGTAATCGCGGGTAATTTCGGTTTTCAAATTTCAAGGGAAATATGCATTTTGCCTAGACTCAGCGTGATATCTGTACTGTACGTAAGTATTATCTCGCATAACTCAAAAATGATTAGCTATTGAATGTTGAAATTTTGGATTTGCGACTGTTGCAACATCTAGTTGAGCACCTCTTCTTTTTTATTGCAATCGACTAAACAAAAGTGTCCATAAAAGCCAAAATCCAAATAGTATTTACATTCATTGGTTCCAGAGTTATAACCAAATAAAATTTTAATTAATGAAATATTTGGATCTTATAAGGGGAAGGCATATTGATTAGAATCGGACTGCATCTCCTTTCTTTTCAGTTTTTTTTTTAATCTAAGTATATTAATGTATTAATAATTATTAACCCGTAATTGTAAAAAAAAATTTACAATAAATAGTAATTCAATAATAACAATAGTAATTTTAAAAATGTATGACAAAAATCAGAAGTTATTAGTGAAATAAAATTTTATGGACTTTTAAAAATGTGTATATACAATTTAATAAGCATTATTATATGCAACAGATTTGGTGAAACATCTTATTATCTAATGTTAATTGAAAATTATCATTTAGAATCGTATTATTTTTTGATTTTCTTACAAGGAAGTCGTGTAATGTCCACATCAGATTTTTTCATATATCCGACATATGTTTCATTAACTTTAATGTAACTACATGAAACTTTTGAAAAAATAAAAATTTTTATAACGTTTTAAAACTTGTTCTACTTCTGAAATATATAAAAATATATGTTTACAAATATGCTTGTGATTCCTTCCTCTATCAAATTCTTTAACACTCTAAACACCTCAATTATAATCATTTTTTTTTTAATTCATTACAATATTCTTTTTAAATAAACTTTCGGTACGAGTGAAAACTTCCGTAATGTCAGATCGTTCCTTAATTTCTTAGATCTTTTTATAAGTAATGAAAATTATCGACCATTTTGATAAAAAATAAAATAAGGACAAAAAATTAATATCTGGAAAATTAAACTTCATTTAAATCTATATTGTGAAGAATTAAAATGTTTTCTACAGATTACATTCAAAATTATACATTCTTTTTTAAATATCTCAAAAAAGCTTATACCATACAAATGTATTTTTTCGTTTTTAATCGGTCTAATGTGTAACTACAAAACCAACCTCAACAATACTTTTGATGGTATTTTCTATAACCATTTAATATGAAATTCCTATTAATGGTAGATTAAAACACTAAAAGTTTGTATTAACTTATGTAGAAACTTTTTTTTAAAAATATAAATCTTTTTTTTAAATATTATGCTTAATTGCTGGTCCAGTCTCGGAGCGGAGAAGAGCGGTGAGGAAGGTTTAGGGCAGGTAACATTATGCCTAACAACATCTTGGCAAAGCCTGTTTACCTGTTTGCTAGCCAGCCCAGGTGGGAGAGCGGCCTGAGTCCAAGCCCGACACACCCCACGATGACACCTTGGTTGAAGTGCGTAAATGGCATTCCTTCATCATCGAAAAAAAAATGTATATATAAATCTGTTCTCCACCTTTTTCACGAAATATGTTTCCGTTATATTTATTTTTCGTTGATTTAGTCGTTAAGGGTTCACTTTAGTCGTTAAGAATTGATTTTAAAACTTTTTTTTTCCACCCCAGGGCCGGACCCACAATGAAGAATAGCACAACCCGGGGGTTGCCCACTCTAGTGGGCCTCCCCGTTCACTGGTAGTACGGTGCGTGGTAAAAGATTCCACCGGTTGGGATCTTTTAACACGCCTCCCTCAAACTCCTGAGACGGGAGGCCAAAGTCAACATGATCAACTCCGAACTCCACCCGAGGAGCCGGGACTTCGGTCTTTATTCCAGTCCTCAAATGTGGTTCTCCAGTGAAGGAGACCTCACCGGGACTCGGTCTTTTGTATGATCTCGTTGGTAGTGGGATAAGGGAACCCCAGTGTCTCATCGCTGCCGCCCATCAATGCAATCATCGACGGACGGCAGCTCCGCAGTGGGCTGTCCCCAATCTCCACACTAGTTAGTCCTTCCACCTCTATAACTTTATATATATAAATATATATACAGAGTATATCACAAACTTCTCCCGAGACTTCCGTAACCTATTCTACTCGTGAAAATAATGAAAACGTTATAAATTCATATATGTTTTAAAATGCTTCGTTTGCGAGTTACGGCTAGTGAAAGATTTCGCTCGGATTCAGCTACTCCCCATTGAAATTATCAATTTTATAATTGTTAAAATTATTATCGATGTAGTTAAGCCCACTCTAGGCATCAGTACACGACGTCTCTCCAAGTGGATCAAAGTTTTGCATTTGACGATTTGGATAACAGTTTAACATAACAAGTTTTATCCTTATTATAAACAGCCAGTTCAACACCTACAATCAGGAGATGTTCCTCTTCGCTTAGAGTTCTGCAACTGGTGGAATACAAACAATTCTGGAATTATATTTTGTTTACAGACGAGGCAAATTTAACACGAGACGTCAATAACTTACGTAATGAAGAGTCAACAACTTACGCAAACCTAAAAAAAAGTGAGATAGAGATCTGGGACCATTTTTATTCAGTTTATTAAATCAAGAAACATAAGAAAGCCCCAAATTTACGCCTCGATTTATACCCCAAGACTTTTAGTACAATTTAATTTAACAGAGGGAGCAGAAATTAGGGCTAAATGTTTTGCGAGTCAAAACTCGCTAACGAACCGATTTCTGATGAACCGATGTCTATATGAACCTTTTTTCTTATTTTTGGTTATAAATCATCTCCCGAGAGATTGCTGTGCAATTTTGAATCATTCTGCAAATACGAAATCAAGAAATATACAGAGTGTATCAAAACTGCACGGCAATCTCTCGGAAACGGATTATATATTTAAAAATAAGAAAAAAGTTTCCAATAAACATATGCCTAAAAACGTTTTGATAGCGAGTTACGGCTAGCGAAAGATTTCGCCCGGTTTTCAGTTCCTTCCGTTAAATAACACGTCACCGAAATTCTGG
>JAAAKQ030182524.1:0-10365 GCA_010016005.3 Zanna intricata | reverse complement strand
TTCATTGGGGATGGTGTTATATTGTTTAATTCAGCTCATAATCTCAAAACTTGTGCTAAGAAGAATGGAATGTAAATTTTCATGGCTGACCAAGTCCGATGCATTCAGATAAAGGCTTAGACACTACCAATCTATCAAGGGAGGTCTGTTCCAAGCATAAAATTGAAACGAAAACGGTTCAAAATTTTTTCTACCTGAATTTTATCACAATATTTTTTCAAAATTCATCGTCATCCTATCGGAATTACCTGTTTATGCTGTACAAAATAATTTATTTCCATGCAGCTGAAAATGATCAGTCATTAAAATATTTAAAAAATTTAAATATTCTATTTTATATACAAAAGTCTTTATACTGTATTGAGGTCCCTGTGCATATATGATATAAGTATTACTTCTAAAATTTAGTTTTTTTTGTATTTAGTCATTTGACGGGTTTGATACAGCTCTCTAAGAGTTCCTATCTAGCGAGAGTCGTTTCATTTAGGTATTATACCCGCTACATCCTACATTCCTAATAATTTGTTTTAAATTTTCCAAACTTTGACTGCCTGTACAATTTTTCCAATCTACTTGTCAGTTTAATATCAAAGCGACTATTGTAGGATGCCTTAATATGTGGCCTATAAATCTGTCCCTTTTTTGAACTATATTTTTGAAAATGCTTCTTTTTTCATCGATTTGCTGCAACATCTCTTTATTTGTCATTTTATCCACCCATCTGATTTTAACATTATTCTATAGCACCGCATTTGAAAAGTTCAAATCTTTTCTTCTCAGGTACTCCAATCGTAAAAATTTCACTTCCAGATAAAGCTAAGATCCAAACATATATTTTTAAAAATGTTTTCCTGATGTTGAAAACAATTTTTTATATAAAAAAATTATATTTCTGACGAAAGGTCGTTTTGCCAGTGCTATTTCGCATTTATACTGTTCCTGCTTCGTCCATCTTTAGTAATTTTACTTCCCAAATAACATAATTATTCTAGCTCTATAATCTTTTTTCTTCCTATCTTTATATTCAGTGGTCCATCTACATATTTCTACCACATTTCATTACTTTCGTTTTGTTCTTGTTTATTTTCATGTGATATTTGTTGTGTTGGACCTCATCCAAATCATTCATGTTTCTTCTAAATTTTTTTTCAATTTTTTAATTTCAGCTACAATTACTGTATCATCATCTAATCGTGACATCTGTGTCTTTTCACCTTGCACTTTTACTCCGGGTCTAAATTGTTCTTTAACATCCATTAACTGCTAGTTCAATGTAAAGACACTGACACTGGACGGCGTAAGACTTCGGCAGAGCTCACTGCAGCCCATCCACCACCCGGCTCTTTAACCGAGAAGGTAGGTGAGCATTCTCTGTCTGCACTCTGTCTAACGTCCTCAAAACAGATCACGGTCATACCCCCTGCCGGCTGTAAATAGTGAAACCTAGAAGCACAACCACAACTAGCTTGGATAGCTACGGACCACCAATCCCGTACTCCACAATTGACTGATTTCTTTGTCATTTGGTGAGATTATTATTTTTTTTATTCCCACGTTGGAAATGGATTTAGTTTGATATGAACATAGCCCTAAAGAAGATTAAGGAGGAACTCAGCATTTTATGAATTTCTTCCGCCACATTTGAATGAATAATCTTAACCAATATTGTAAACAGACACCGCGTGCCACGATCACTCGGTCTGAAAAATAGTCAAAATGATGTTCGCTGAGGTAAGCAAGCGGAATTCCCTGTGGAACGCTTCCCTATGCTTCAGAAACCGATCGTGTAAGAATACTTTGTGTATAGTCGATCAGCTCGTAGCCCTAGTTTCTCGTCTGTGTTGGCCAGCCATCTCTAGAGGTCCGGGGTCATTCTGTGGGAAACATAAAAAACAATATGATTTTGGGTCCTGAATATTGTGTACTGTTAAATATGATATACAAATCAAACTATAATTTAAGTTTTAAAGACAATAATTTAGGTAATTCTTATTAGTATTTGCCTAATATGATACAAACTGTATTATTTCAAGTGAATTTAAACTGAAATAATTAATAAAACACAAAAATGAGGTTGTAGCATTATGCAATTAAGACTTATAGCATAACGTAAATTTATTTACGTTGTATAAAAATAATATAAATATAATTTACAGTTTATTACTTTATTAACAGAAGACCACAATTATTGTTTTAATAATCGTTAAACCATCGATAAGGATTAGAGCCTTGGCGTGACACAAATATGTATCTTGAAGAATAAAGTTTTTTTTTTTTTGTTCTGTTCACATTCTGAGGCATAGGGAATGCTGTGATGAATTTCATGTTTGATTTTTGATTCGCATCGGGAATACATTTAAAAAAAAATTTCTTATTTATGAGATTAAATTACTGAAAGAAACCTTCCGAATTCATGTTTACACTTCAAGAAATATGGAATCGCGGTTTATTAATACGTAAGCTAGTGAATGACTGCATTTACAAATGTTATTATTAAACCAACGCCTTTTTTAAGAATGTAGTTTACAGGTTATTTCTAAGATTTTATTGAGCGTATTTTGATGTGATCTTTCTTAGAAAAATGATAAAATATGTGATACTGAATAAACATTTATTTACACAGAATAGTTTGTTTTAATTGGTGGAATATATTAGCGTTGTAACAGCCTAGCAAGTAGGCTAACTAAGAGACGGTGGAATTTTGATTGAGGTTAATTTCTTAGAAACTTCTTGTTATTTATATTAAACATTAATTAATATTAATTTTACAGTTAACAAAATAATTGTGTTTTACTCGTTTCTGAAACTATATAACTTTACGGTAGAAAAAATTTTTCTTACCCAATAAAAATAATATTTAAGAAATGTCGGTCCTTTTTTGTTAAAGCTAATTTAAATGTTATTAAATTAAATACAGTAATTCAAGAATTTTTTTAGAAGAATCGGGTCAAAAATTATTCTTAACTTTTTTTTATTTCGCAAGTAGTAAGGATTTTTATGAGCAGTTTATTTCAGTTGATTTTAAGTTACTACAGAAAAAATTTATACAGAATATAAAGTAATGACATAAATAATTTTACAATGCTTTATGCATACATAATGAAATTCATATTCATTGCATAAAATGTTTCTGTTATTTTCTAACGGATTTATTTTACAGCTTTATTAAGTATATTTTAAACCTTCCTTAAACGTCAACTAAAATAAATTTAAAAAACTGATATAATAAGTATATAATAATGATACTTGTTAAAAAATGTAATAAATAAGTACCTAAATAAATAAATATCTGTATATTTAGTATTATTATACAAATTTTGTGAGAAAATCAAAATTACAAAGCAGTGTTGATTTTTAAAAAAAAATAAGTATACCTGTAGTTCAGTGGTCAGTACTGATTGCATGTATGCGAGCAACTAAGAAAAAAATACAAAAATTATATCCTTTTATTTCTGTTTGGTCCACCTAAAAAAACTCTTAAAAAATGATAAAATGATTTTATTTTGTGGTATTTTATAGAGGTAATATAAGATGTAATAATTTCGGTAATATAGGAAAGATGATTCATAGTACGTTACAGCCTTTCATTTTGTATAAATTACGTGGTATTGCTTACTGTAAACGAGGTGTTCATTTAAAAATTCTTCTGTCCTCTGGAAATATTACAACCATCTTAAGGATTTCTAATAATTTTTTTTTTTAAGAGAAAGCAGGCATCACATCTATGGTCATTAGCCTGGTGAAAATTGGTAGCGTATGAAAAGATGTATGCCTGATCAGGATTTTAACTTGGGACTTCCGCACAAAATGCGGAGACTCTACTTAGTTAGCCACGGAGGTGGGCTGAGTACAAAATTTTATTTAATAAATAAACGTAAAAAAAAATTTATAAATAAATCCCGTTATTAAAATTCATAACGCATTTTGTGTATGTGGTAAAAAAGAAAAAAATCATAAAGCAGTTTTTTGCTTGTTTAATAAATTAGAAGATAATTAATAGGTTCTTATTGGTATTAATTTGTAGCACGATGGATTCTTTTTAGTTTTTAGAAATATTATTCATTAAAAATTCTCATTCTTTTCTTATCCGCTTATTATTAACCGAGAAGGTATTTGTGATAAGGTAGAATCATTGAAATATTACTGAAGTCATTTGATTTTATGCTCTTTTCAAGACTGAGAACGATTTTAGGCATGGTATGCGATATTCCTTGTGAGATAATCGAAGAGAACATTTTTTTAGTTACTTTGTTATTACAGATCGATATATAACTTGTTGAGTAAAAGAAGTGATCGATTTAACACTGCAAAAAAGTTTCACATTGTAGTCCCTTTTATTAAAATGTTCAACCGTTTGCATATAGAGTGTATATTTTATTAGGGCTGGAAGATCCAATTTCTTAGGATTTTCTACAAGAAAACTGTTAAGTGGGATCCCATTTTTGCAGTCTTTTAACAGCCGATTCAGTCAGGGATTAGTAAAATAATTGAAAGTATGATGTATAATCTTTTCATATAGAATTAATAAAGCAGACAATATGGTTTCTGGTTGGATAGCGTAAGAGCATGAGTTGTTGGTTATATAGTCAGATAAGTTAGAACAAACCATTGCTCGTATATTACTGAAATACTTCTAAACAACTCTATGTTAAATGGCTTATTCTGCCATCTAATTTATTTAATTAATAAATTCTCTTGCAGTGGTAGAGAATATTTTATAATTGTAATTTAACTTTGTGTGGAAGAAGCAATAATAATGAAATTCGTAACTGTAAAAAAGGACAGAGAACACAGAAAAGTAATTTTTTTAAATCGAGCTGTGCGAGAGTTTCTCATTAAAATGATTTTTGACAAAAATGAGTATTTAACTCTATGATTTGAATAGTTTTGACACATTTCTTTTCTCTTCAAGTTGTGTAACATATATTGATGAAAGGTTGGTATCGACTGAGGGTAGTAGTGAAAAGGAAAAAAAAGTTTTGTACAAATGATGCCTATAATACTGAGGATGACTTATAATAATAAATTCAGTTCAATACCGCCAAAACCGATGTTAAGAGTGTTTAACCCAACACCAATAAATTATATGAATAGAACTTTAGATATGTTTAAAAAGAAAAAGAAAGATCTTTGTAAATTTTTGGATGCAAATCCACATTTGAACCTTATTTGCTGGTGGTTTTTCAGAGGGAGCTGAGAAAGTTGAAAAGGCAATCATGAAGAGAAGGAGTTTAATTCGTTTATTACTACGGCCCTAAACGGTGACTTTGGTGAATCGGCATTACTGCATCTTATGATAATTTGGGCTAACAGATAAATTTCTGCAGGTAAAATAGTTATATTTCATATACTGAAGCTACTGATAATTACAAATTTTTATATCCAGTGTGTGCTTTCATCCTCCCCGAGAAATTACTAATTTGATTCTTACGTAGGTTATCTGGAGATAGTAAAATTATTTCGATTCTCAGTTGTAAAGGATTTGAAGAGGAGGATATGTCTAAATATATCCCTTGGATATCTCATGTGACTAAAAGCAATATTTATTGTACGAAATATTACAAGTTTGACAAAACTTCATAAATCTAGTGTTAAATCAACAAGAAGTTTTTACGCTTACATCGTCGAAATTGACATTTATAAAAATAATTCTTCAGATCTAGATTAACACAAGTAAAAAGAAGCCCTGAACTTAATAATTTTTTCATAAATCATGAAATTGTTCTATTGGTTCTATGGTGGCACCATTTGAAAATTACTTTGACACCTTTATTGCTCCCATTTTTATTCTTCTTCCCTTAGAGCAATGCATTTCAGATTTGTATTTGGTAACTGGCCAAGCAGCTCTGAATAAGCAGTCTATAAAATTTAAAATAAAATATAAAGATATATCAATAATGAAAGAGAGAGATTACTGATATTTTCAATAAGTTAGAAGTATAGGAATGCATGAATTATTGCTGATCTTCTCTACAATTGATCTCTCTTCTCTAAGTGCAAAATTATATCTTGTTTTTAATTGGTATTTTTATGTTTATTCTGTTTATTCATTTATAAGAATTTTTATTGACATTTAATTATAAAAATAACGGATTTGAATAAATCATTATGTTAATATCATACTTTTCTAAAATGGTTTACTGATTATCCTGTGTCGGTTGTACAACTAACTGTTTACTATAATGCTGGAATGTGTTACAAATTTCACTAGTTTAACTTGGTAAGCAATTTTTTTTTAAAATTATTTCTTTATTTTTATTTATTTTGAAAATCTAATTAGAGAAATTAAAAAGTTTTATTTTGCTTGTTATTAAAATTTTAATATACCTGTAACAAACACGTAATTAACATTTATTATAGATTTTAACCTATTTTATTATGTTAATAATAACGCTATATTAAGCCTTTATATTATTATACTTAGTCATTTTATTATTTCTAAAGATTTTTACTTTAGTTAATTTATTAATCAATAATGTCATAAAAATAAATAAATGTACTCTATAATTTACTACTACAAATTTTATGAATTTTCAGTCTAAGTATGTAATACGTGTTTAAAATTTAACACTGTCATGTGAGATTTATTAAAGTATCATTAGATTTGTAACTGCACTGTGACTTGCATTCCTGTCGTAAGCTAAAAATAAAGATGATTTCTTTTTTGGCACTTACACTTTTACTGTTGGGTACTGTTTGTCACAATTTTTTATGTAATATTAAAAAAAGAATCTATTAAATAACATTGCTACCATTACCAACCTTAGAGGAGAAGTGTTACCGTATTTATCTTTTATATGGAGGGGTTCTATGTTCAAATCAAATTTACATATTTGACAAGCTACAAAATTTACCTTTTATTAGTAAGATGACTGTATTTAGAGTCAGACTCTTAACTGTAACAAAAACAAAATTAAAATAAACTGGAAATTACTTTAATTTCAATAAAATATTTTTTTATTAATTAATTAATGCATCAGAGAAGCTCGTATGTAGGAATATGAGAATAGAAATTTGTAGAGTATGAAAAATATCATGCCCACCAGGGATCGAATCCGGGACTTCCAGATAAAAGGTCAAGACGCTACCCCTCCTTCGAGGAGATCAGAATTAACCATGAAGTAATTTAAAAAAATTTTTTTTTTGGGTTTTTACGTTGTTTAAATTCCTAATCTTAAGTCCAATTAATAAACAAGCATAATTTGAATTATAATGAATTATTATTTTTATATTATCCATTACATTGCTACATGCTTTACTGGAATTTTTACTTTCCTAGCTAGCATTATTGCACTAGAGTTTCGCTGCAAGAAGGTAATCAGTTAAAAAATGGAATATATAATATATATATATTTTTTTTCTCTCTCTCATTTCTCGATGTTTTATTATTCAGAGACGACAAAGAAAAGTGATGGTAATATTCGGTCATATTTAAGTACGTAAACACATATGTTTGTGTACTTGAACTTAATAATGTTTGATAAAACGATTTAGATGAAATTTGGCACAGAGACTTCTGTATATAGGAAAATTTCTTGGTAAAAATCTCGGATCAATATCTCCAAGGGTGTGATAAATAGATTTTTTGGGTCAATTTTCTCAAAATTTTTCAAATATAAAATCTTTTTTATATAAAACTCAGTACATGTGTTATGCTTATCTTATCATTAAAAAAAGTTATTCCCCCCTCCAAATTCTCTCGTTTCCCAAAAAATTGAATACTCGCCATCTTTTTAAATATTGAATACTTTTTAAACCGAAATTTTTTGTCTTCCTAAGCATAGTAGTAGTGCAAGTGGCCCAAATAATTGCCTTTTGGGGCAATATTGAGGGTGAGGGAACCAATTAAAGTAAAGAATATCAATTTTTTGAATTTCTAAAACTCTTTTTGGTTTAAGTTTTTAATATTAATATTACAATAAAATTACATTATTATTCAACCCCATCAACAAAAATTAAATCTTAGGTCATTTTTTTTTAGGGATGCACTTTTCAATGAATTTTTTTTTTCAGTTTCTTCTATGTAACTTAGTAAACGTAGAAAAATCAAAACGTTTAATGGGAGTTGGTTTTGTGGTGGGAGAGCAGAAAAAAGTAAAAAAAAATCTGTTTTTTTTTTTTTTTTTAATTATTCAAACTTTTTTCATGTATCATTGTTTTTCAACTAGATAAGAATAAGTGAGCATTCCAAAAAAGAAGGTAACTTCTTCAATAACTTCAATGTTCGAATTTTTATTTAATAATTTATGTTGCGTAGTTTTGATTAAACAGAATTGACTTATTATCTTGTATTCCTTGCAGCTGCTGTAATTGTTTGCTTCCAGCCTGTTTCATACAATAGAAAATAGCAGCATTTATTAAATTTTCATCAGCCTAAAAATTGGTTATATGATAAAAATATTTTGTGGATTTTAATGTAGTTTTTGTTATAATCATTATTACAATTCTATTCTTTTAACTATTTTTTTCTCGGAAAGGTGGATGAAGAAATAAATTACATGTTCATCCAGTTTGGTGAGGTGAAGAAAAAAGAATTTCTTTTGACAAGGAAACGACATGTAATCAGTCGGGATCAGATGTAATTTATCGTTGAGTCGAGCAACAGAAGAGTAAGAATATTTTGTTGTTACTGTCCAGCACTTTCAGATTATAACGGGGATAAATTTGCTAGGTCGATTTAACATGGATAGTAAGTTATGTGCTTTAATAACTTATGTTATAGGGGTTAATCATTTACTAATCTGTGGTGCAATGAGTGTGGAATGGCAAAGAATAACACTTTATTTATTTCTCTCCACTTTTCGTTCATATGCCCTCGTATAAACTCTACATTTGTATCTGAACTCACCTAATGACAAAATAGTGAAAAACCAAATTTTATTCACAATTGACTGAGTCACTATAATTAATATTATTTTAATTTATCTTGACCTAAAAGGGAATTAGTCAGTAAGTTCAGTTACTTTATTTCTCCACCACTTCTTTTTATAAATGTATTTTTTAATTCAGATATGATAGTTTTATATTAAAATTTTTCTCAGGTCCTCCAGTCTCCTAGGCAAAAGATTTTTACCCAGATGTTTTTCTGAGGAGTTGTTCCGAGGCCAAGATCCCACAATGAATATAATTATGGTCCAATTATTATGTAAAAAAATTATCAAATCCAAGCACAGCAAGTCTTTATCACCATTCCGTTCCACAAATGTACTGTGGCGGAATAACTTTTTTTGTACAAAAATATTTAAAAGTACTTTCTAATAACTTTTACTAAAAGAGAGAATTATTTATTTAGTTTTATTTAATAATTAAAAGATCTATTTTAAACTGGCCTGGATATCCGCTGTCTTCGTCATTCGTATGATTGTGAGAATAATACTGATAAATAAAATTCTTTTAGGGTTTTTGTAATATTTATTCATTTATAGTATTCTGGCACTATGGCAAGTTCTGTCACGACTGCTGCTCTACACCTTGATCTATTCTTTTCTAACCTCTTTGTTTCAGCATATTTTTTCTTTTCCATAATCTCAACCATTATTTGAAATTTCTTCCTTTTTTTTCCTTTTCTTCCATTCACCAAGCCTACTATCTCATCCACTAATAAACACCTTCTCATACAATGTACTAGCCATTTCCTCTTTCTACATTCAACTAAATTTATCATTTTTCTGTTCTCTGCATTTGTCGTTAATACTTTTTCATTTTTTATGTAGTCTTCACATCTGATTATCACCCTGCTCCATCCCCACATCTCAAAAGCCTCAATTCGTTTTCTATCTGCCTTTCTCATGTTCCACGTTTCAGTTCCATAAAGCATCACACTCCGAATAAACTTTTCATTAATTTCTTCCTTAACGCTAAATTTAACTTTTCACACAGCAGTCTTTCCTTCTCATTAAATGCCTGCTTACTTCTATTGATGTTCGTTTTTTAATTTCTACTATCAAAGTCAGGTTAGCAGTTATAAAGCTCTCTAACTACTGAAATTTCTTTGTTTGCTCTAAAACTGCATTTCCTATTTTAATCTCAATCCTCTCCTCTTTTTCAACTAATACCACACATTTTTTTCTCCTTTTTATTGATTTTTATATCCTGATTTTTGCAAGCTGTATTTAGTTCATCAAGGATATCATTTCTCTCCTCCAGTAGCGTCATTTCATCAGTAAAACTTACACATTCTATTCTTCTTTCCCCGATCTTTATTCCTCTTTTCCCATTTCCATTTCTAATACAAGTTTGAAAAATGTAAGCAAATTTACTCTTCAAAATAATGCATGAAATTCATTAATTTTGTTAATTTCAAATTCATTCTGACCTACAATTGTTTGCTAGATTAACACCTCTATTTCCAAAATAGGAGCTGTA
>JAAAKQ030182502.1:0-12242 GCA_010016005.3 Zanna intricata | reverse complement strand
GAAACTTTTTTCTTATTTTTAGATATAGAATCCGTTTCCGAGAGATTGCCGTGCAGTTTTGATACATTCTGTATAAGCCTATATTGAGCCTATAAAATTGAGATAATGTCTTATAAATAGGCTTGTTACAGTGCCATATCTTAATTTTTATTTATTTTAAATTTTAGAATATACTCTTTTTTTCAGGTGTCTGGATTAACTCCCAAATTATCTACTTTCAATTCAACTTATTTTAATAATCAAGAATCTATTTATTACACAGTTGGTTTTCCTCTCTTGATATAATTACAATTAAAGAAACTGGATTTTGCATAGTATGTACCAACTTCGGGAAGGGTAACATACATTTTTCTGTCAATAATAGAATGTACTGTTCATTTGAATATTCCTTTGAATTGTTCAATTATTTTACAACAGAAATAATGGTCTTATCCTATTTTAACATAAAATTACTTTTTTTCCAGATGTATTTAATGTCATATGCATTGTATATTTTACTTCAACTGCTTCATTTTACAACATTCAAGGTTCAAATTTAGTGTACATTGGTTCTGCTGTACATCAATACATGTACAACTAATACATCAAGGATATCTACAAACAGGATTGTATAAATGTAAAATAACACTATTACATAGCAGGATAAATTGTTTCATTGATTAGTCATTTATAATTTTGTCACTGTAATCATTAGTTTTAATAGTGTTATGTGTAATTTTTTGAAAATATTAATTTTTTTTTTCAGACAAATCATTTTCTGACAAAATATCCTCTTTCAAATTATCTTATCTACCATGTGATTATGAAATTGAAAGTATTTGTATCACTTTATACCATTTAAGATACTTAAATTAATTCAGTAGGTCAAATATTAACCTGCAATGAAGTAACTTATATATTTCTCTGCAACAAACTGTTATCAAGTAGAATACACTGATGATTTAATTACTCATAGAAATTGTCAGGTTATTCTGTAATAATAGAAATGATAGTCTTATTCATTTAGTTTCATTTTGTAATTTATTTTATTTTCAGATGGATTTATTTTAGTACATATTCTCTACTTTATGAAACTCCTTCTTTTAAGATTTGAATCACAGCTGGTTTAAATTGGTTCTTTTGTTTTTGTATTATGATAAAGAAGACTCGAGTCTACCTATTACATCGAGCAATGCCAAAAGCAGTATTGTATAAATTTATAACATAGATAGTACATTACATAGCAACACAAACTCCTTGGTTGATTATTCGTTTACAGTATTGCTATTGTATAGTTTTTTAATTGTTATATCAAGTATAATTTTTTGCAATTATTAAATATTCTCTTTTTCTCAAACATATACAATTATCTGTTTTAAAAAAAATATTTACCTGGATTTCAAGACATCCTATTTACCAAACATGTGATTGTAGTATGCTGTTATATTCTCGCACTTCCTTATATTACAAAATCAAATTTCCACATTTTTTCATATATTAACTGGAAACATGATTTTGTAAATTATGTAAATAAATTTTGTTTTTGGCATTACTGCTTATTTTAGTTATAATTTTTTTAACTGAATAATATTATGATAGATGTATTTTTTTATTTTATTTAAAATTTAGTTATGCTTTCAGATTTGAGAATTGTTATTCTAAAACTCTCCTTTTATTTAACATATCCTTTTCACAAAATTACATGAAATAAGAACTCCATGAACAATAACAGTACCTTTTTATATCACAAATAAAATATAATTTACTGAGCTACAGTTCTTGTTTTATTAATAATATTTTTCATAAAATAAATACATATTTAATTTATAAATTTTTACAGTTATTTTTTTAATTGAAATTTTTTTCTTTTTCAGATCATCAGAATGTATTGAATATTAATTTATTTTACACTTCACTTTTAGTTTAAAACTAATAATCACAACACGATTTAAACATTTTCTTTTTTATCATTTTAGTTTTTATACCAGCAGATTACTATGGATTATTATAATATTCATAACAACTGTACTTTAAGTAATAAACAGAAGGATCTGTATATAAACACACAATATGTAATGTACAAATTTGTATCTTTACTTACTATACTTAATAGGAGGATATGCCGCTGGTTACTAACTATTTTGTTATATTTAGTATTATATATACAAGAGTTATTGTTAGTATTAACTTCAATTTGTTTAGAATTTAAAAAATTCAATTTTCAGTTGTTTGGATTTCCCTAATATACATGAACTATGACCTCATCTCATGTTTATAGAAGTGGTAAGACTTTAATTTTGCACTTTTCCTTTCACCTTTTTGATCAACTGGATTTTGCATAATAAAACAATCAAGTATTCACTTGAATAGGGGTAAAGTAGAATCTTATGTAGCATAAATATCTGTTCTAGGTAATATGGTTTAAGTGAATAATATATTATATAATTTTATTTCAAACCTTTTTTAATTGAAAGTTTTTTTATACTATCAGATTTTGGAATGTCACAGAAAATTTCTACCATGATCTCACAATGTTCGCATTGCCTAAATGGTATTTATATCTGACTTTTTTTTTTCGCTGTTATCATATTCATGATACGAAAATGGGGTGTTCTAAATACATAGAGTTCAAATTCCATTAGGGGTAACAAATATGGTTTTATGTTACTATCAATATATTATGTATAAAAATAGAATGCTGAAAAATGTAAATTAAAAGAAAAGTATCATAGTAGATCTAACCATCTAATTGTATATTATTTTTTAAATTACAGTTTTTTTTTTTGGTTTGCAGATGTTTTCTGTATCATAAATATTCACTACTTTTAATTCAACATGCTCTTTAATTGTTATTGTAATAATGTCAATGGGTTCACTATTTTCATATAAAACAGAACACAGAACAGCTGGAATTTGACTAACATCATGCAGGAACTCTACAAAGTATAATGTACAAATTTTATTACTCATATATTATAACTTATAACACAATTTTTTTTTTTTTTTGTTTAACCTCTGAGAAACCACCAGTAGGTGTTACTTCAGAGGATGAATTGTGGATGATTTATAGTGTGCGAAAATGCCATGCCTAATTGGGATTTAAACCCAGTCAAAATGATACATGCTACTTGGTTAATAGTCTCATTTCTTATATTGAAATAGCTCTATTATTGTTGTAAACTTTATTTATTCCACATTTTAGAATATATTCTTTTTTTCAGATGTCTGTTTTAACTCCTAAATTATCTACTTTGAATACTATCTACTCTTAATATACAAGGCTGCAGGCATGCCAATTGCACGCATCCGCAGCTAGGTGGGTTGCCATGGCGGTCGGCGTCTCGGACTACTAGACGTCCAAAATTGATTACCTTTTGTGCAAAGATATTTATTTTTTGAATGATGAAAACTGTAAATTAGAAATTTAACTCTAGAAACTGATATTAATGCCGCTAGTGATCGGTACTTTCCAGTGTCTACTTTTTGGTTATAGTTCATTATTTTATGAAGAAAAACAAATAAATAGAAAAACATGCAAAAAATATTTTTAAATAAACACTCTTAAATTAAAAGCACCAAAAGATAAAAAATGATTTTAGGACGGTATCTCAGAATGGATATGACAACAAGCTTTAACGGTGATATGCAAGATTATGTGAAAATCATAGCTTCAAATTAAAAATTTAATGTTTTTGCTAATCTTTTCTTATATATCCCATTTTTTAGGGCATTCATCACATAAAAGAAAAAATTGGCATAAATATCAAATTTTTAATTTGAAGCTATGACTCACATAATCTCAGATAAAAATTTCAGATCTGGTTAAAAAATATTAAATTTTTCCAAAACTTTGAATATATTTCGCAAATATACATATATACATACGGTGTATCAATATATAATAATATAACAAGTGTACACCTACTTATTTTTTACCTCAGGGATTACCATTAAGTATAGCTTCAGAGAATGAAGTGAATGATTAGTAGTGTGTAAAAATGCCATGCCTGACCAGGATTCGAACTCGGTACCTCCGGATGAAAGGCCGAGACGGTACTATTAGCGCTACGGAAGCTGGCAAATACAACTACTACCATGAGACATATACTAATGAATCGGGATTTCACACTTGTGATTGGTACATTCTAGCACTAAGCTAAGGGGGGCGCATGCACAAAAAAATGCTCTTTAGTAAGATAGATGTTTTTAATATCATAGGTATTCTGTACTTCTTTTTTCAACATTCAGTGTTCAAGTTTAACTTATATTGGTTCTGCTCTTAGTGTATATTTGTCAAGAGCACAGGAGTGAACTAATACATCAAGGATATTTGCAAGCAGGATTGTATTAATGTATAACAGCAACACTATTACATAGCTGAATAGAATGTTTGGTTGATTATAATTTTGTCACTGTAATCATTAGTTTTATTAATCTTTTGTATCCCAAACATCTTATACGGATGTTTAGGTAGTTACAGCTTGGTTACATGAAGTATTGCTGCTTTCTGTGTAATAGGACAGTAGACAGATGTAATCACTACATGAAAAAAGAGAGTATGTTTTAATCCTGAAGAAAAGAATGTTGATTGAAACAAAAAAAGTGTACTTGCCTCCACTTAACATAAAACTTGTCTTATGTAGAACTTTGTCAAAGCCATGGATCAAAATGGGACAGGATTTGCTTATTTAAAAAATAAGTTCCCCAGAATCAGTGAAGCTAATATTCATAAGGAAGAAAATTAAAACGAAATAGTAGATGATCTTTTAACATCATACAGATTCATGGGGTGCAATATGTCGTTGAAAATCAATTTTCTGCATTCCCATCAGGATTTCTTCCCAGAAAAATTTTAAGCAGTGAGCAAGGTACATTTCAACCAAAGAGAAATGATATCAGGGAAAGTGGGGTCCAAACATTTGCAACCTATTGTTGAGCTGGCCTCTATGGTGCGATTGGTAGCATCTCAGCATTTCATCCGGAGGTCTTTGGTTCGAATCCTGGTCAGGTATGGTATTTTCACACATGCAACAAATCATTCATCTCATCCTCTGAAGATATACCTAACAGTGGTTCCAGACTAATGTTAGACACTTAAAAGAGATAGACCTGAAATAGAATAAAAAAAAAAAGTAAATATGTCAGGAAAACTGACTCTTCCATCTTCTAGGTAAAGATGTATTTTATTGTATTGTGTAAAAAAACTAAAAAATTTAAATCACTCACCACTCAAAACTTTACAGAATTTTTGTGATACAGAAAAACCAGTTACATTTTAAAATTCAACATAAAAAATACTAATAAGTACACATATTATAATTTTTGTGAAACTTCCAAATAATTTCAAAGTGAGCCATTAGTAATTTTAATTGTAATGAGAAAGTCCCTGTTTTATTTCAGATATCCTAGGCTTTCATATTCCATTTAAATAAAAAAAAAGAAACTAAAATATTGTCATAACCCGCTTTTACAAAATGTGCTGTGAAAATAAAATCTGTGTTGTTTTGTTTGAAATGCTTCATTTTACAAAAATTGACATACTGAGATATAATAAAATGTTCTTTTTCAAGAAATGTTACATTCAAGTACAAAACTAAATGTTATGAAATAGCAACCATTAAAAAATTAAGTTAAATATTGAATTCAGACATTTCTTTTTCAAATAGTATACTGTTTTCAGAGAGCATAAAAAAATTGATATGCTGGTTAAAGCCTTATAAAGTAGTTAAAATCTAAAAGGCCTTAAAATTAAATACAATACTAAAGTTATTATTTCACTAAGTTAATGTCTTAGCATTTCAAAAACCTGGTGCAAAATGCTGCCTGCCTATTTCTCAGTTTGTATTGACTTATTTTTTTTGTGCTCACCACATAAAAGTAAAAATCCTTGATGTGAAGTCATTTTAATTTAAAAAAAATATAAGAATTTACAATAAAAAAGCAAAGCAATGCTCATTGCAGATATAGCAATTTAGTTAATATAGCAAGCACAAAAATATTGTGACCATATCTCTCAAAAGTTAACAGTGGAAAAACTAGATTTACAACTGGCACAATAAACTTACGTCTAATTAGGTACACTTTCTATAATCTGTTGTGTCGGATTTTAAGTATACTGACAATACAATGTTAAAAATTTTGGAAAATAATTTTTAAGTCCTGATAATTAATTAGGAAAACTAGTCTGATACAATTATTGTAAATTTGATTCATATAAATTAGTTTAGATAATAAGAATTGTTCTACTAAAGAGCTAATATAACCTTCATGGAATAACTCTTAATTGTAGTAATTTACAGCATTTTTAAATCCAGAACTTAACCTATTTTTTTATATATCAGAAACATCAAATTTTGAATATTTCTGAGTCAGAAGTGAAACTAACAGTCTTGTAACTGAGGTTTACATTTCACAGAAATTTACTTAGTTTATTATTTTTGGAGTTATGAAAAAATTATAAAAAAACTGTGTAAATAAAAAACAAACAAGCATTATACACCTACTACACATGGAATAGAAAATAAATATTATGAACAATACAATTAAATGTTGGCTATAAAATCTGCCCTATGTATGCCATGCTATGCTATGTATGTATGTATGTCTGCCTATGTATGGTCAGTATATGACCATACTAGTGAAAAATTTATTTTTTCTCATAATGCAAAAAAAAAAAAAAACAGCCAATAAAGTTTTACTTCATAATTCATCTTTTAAGATGATTAAACAATCCGCAGTGTACAGTTTATTATAAATATCAATTAAATACTTAGCAAAGTTAAAAAAGTTTTTTAAATTGTTTCTTTTCTGTAAGATTTATTTACTTCTTTAACGTGTCTTTAAGATTTGCTATAATAAAAGAAATTTAACAACATAATATGCAAAAGATCTCAAGACTAGTGTAACAGTATTCTGAGCATTTGTATTACCTTCTGAAAAATTTTATTCTATAGTAAGTAAAATACTAAACATTAAACTTTAAAAAAATTAGTCAAATATTTTTATAATTTGTACATAATTTTATTCAACAAACCCTTACATACAGTGAGATCATATAAACTTCATACAACATTAATAAAATATTAAAAGATCCTTTAAGTCACTCTATATAAATATCTTTTTAACTGATATAAATAAGCACAAGTTCTTTTGAAATCCAAATAATCACAAATCATATAACGCACAATGTATACAGCAAAGTTTATTAACACCTCATTACATATTTTAATTTGCATAACAAAAATCAAATATATATTTTTAGATAAAATAAAACTGTATATTTAACAAAAGAAAAAATTAATTCCCACGCATTGCCTGTCTTTCAGCTTTTCTTTCAAAGTATCTCTTAAGTGCTGCTTCAAAAACAAGATCAACAGTCCTTTTTTCCCATATGTTTATTTTAGGTTTTTCTTCTCTAACTGGTTCTTTTACTTCAGCAATGGATAAATTTTCTGTTGTACATTCATCTTTTACATTTGAAGATGTGTTACTGTTTTCTTTTTTGTTGTCAATACCTTTACTAATTTTTTCTCCATTATCATTCTTAATTTCTTTTTCATTTACATCAGTTTTCATAAGTTTTGATTTACTTGGTTGCTCTCTTTTATCTTTCTCTTTTGTTTTATTGCTACTTCTCTTAAAACTTGCAGTAGATGAAGATTCACTTGACGATGAGGATGAAGCTGAACTGATAGTAGTGTCTGAATCAGTAGAGTGTTCACCTTCTTCCAATGAACTAGATTCAGAAGTTTTACGTTTTCGATACTGTCTCTTTTCATTTTGTGTTTTGCTATTTATTTTTAATTTATCATTATTTTCTTCTTTTGTTTCTTTATTAATAATAATTTCCTTGACATCAGTCTTATTTTCCGTGTCATCTTTGTCAACTGTTGTTTTATACAAATGTCTATAAAATCCACCTAAATCTTGCTGTTTAGAGACATCACAGATTTTTTCTAATACATCTTGTCTCTGATCTTCTTCATCCAATTTACGAAATTCTTCTAATTTTTTTCTATATGAAGAAGTAACAAATGTTTCTTTATCTTTATATTCTTCGCCTTCTGCATCTCTTTCTTTCTGCACTTGTCTTTCTATTCGTCTTTCATTTTCCAATTTCCTTTGTTGTGCTTGCTTCAATAGTGACTGTATATAACGGGGTTTCTTTTTTTCATCATTTTTCTTTTTTTCTTCATCTAATTTCTTTTTTTCCAATTCATCATATACTTCATCATATTTAAATACAGTAGGATCTTGTTCCATAGCTTTCTTCATATCTATTTCTGTCTGTCTTCTGACACCACTGCTCTGTGCTGCTTGTTTCTGAAATGACTTTTTTATCCAATCTGAAGTGCCCATGTCTTTGCCATCATTGTCATCAGAATCACTGTTATTATTAAATACTGATGGCCTTTTGACTTCGGTTATATTAAATTTTTTTTTGGGCATAACTAACCCATACTGTTTGTTACTAGAGGTCATTTTATTTTAAAAAATTTTCACCAAATTCTATCACTGATTATCATATGTTTAATAACACTGCACTACATAAAAATTTATTTAAGTAAATATAATATAACGCATATTAATAACTCTCTCGATAACACTTAAGCAAGTAAATAAATGACAAATTATAAAAGCAGCAAACCTCCAAAAAAAATAAATTACACAGCTACTACGAAACACAAGTAGGTTATGTTTACGAATCGACGTTATAGTACACTGAACTATTGTATAGAACTACCTGAAATACCGATAGTAGCGCTTTCATACATATAAGATAAAATATGAACTAAAATTTCTAAAGAAAAGTTCTACGCACGATTAAAAAAATTCTTGCATCACGAATTAACATTAAAATACGTTACTTATAGTTTACAGAATTATCTTTGATACTACTAATTTTAAAGCACGATTACCTCTATTTATTTCTATTTAGCCTCCAGAACTTCCATAAGGTATTACCTCGAGAATGATATGAATGAATGTAAACGGTCTTGTACAATCTTAGGTCAATTTTTCTTGAGATGTGTGGTTAATTGAAACCCAACCACCAAAGAATGCCGGCCTCCGTGGCGTGATTGGTAGCATCTCAGCCTTTCATCCGGAGGTCCAGGTTTGAATCCCGATCATGCATGGCATTTTCACACACGCTACATATCATTCATCTCCATCCTCTGATGTAATACCTAACGGTGGTTCCGGAGGTAAAAAAAATTAACTACCAAAGAACACCGGTATCTACGATCTAGTATTAAAAAAAAAAAATCCGGATACTTTTCAAGATACCCGCAACCGATCTGTAGTTAGTCATTTAGTTGTTTGGTGGCGGCGTCACTGAAAGGAGAAATAAATATAGTACATTTTTTCTTTTTAATACATGCATTATACCGTATTTTTTCAGTACAGTAATTTATGGATATCATTTACCGTATTACTTAACACGAACCTAATCTGTATTTCTGCATTAAATGCGACTTTCAATATACGCGATTTCATTACACACAGAAATTTTCCGGAACGTAACACCCGTGTAAATTAAAAGTGCACTGAATAATGAATTTATATAAACTAAATAAATGTATTAAATAAATTCAACAGTATAAATATAATATATCCAAACTTAGCATATGCTCACTAGTGAAGGTTAGAAGCGAATCGAGAGTAATTTAAGTTTGGTTAGATTATATGTATTTCAAGTAAAGATAAAAACTTTTATACGGATTTGAATACTAGATCATGAATTCCGGTGTTTTTTGGTGGTTGGGTTTCAATTAACCACACTTATCAGGAGTGTTCGACCTGAGATTGTACAAGACTACAAAATACACTTCATTCTCATTGATACACGTCATCCTCATTCATCCTCTTAAGTATTACCTTACGGTAGTGCCGGAGGCTAAACAGATAAAGAAAGAAAGATTATATGTATTTATAAAGTTAGATTATAATTTTAACTTATTTAACTACAGATCTGCTGCGGGCATCTTCTTGAAAAGTACCCAAAAACGTATAAAAGTAACTGCTTTTACTAGGATTTGAACTCACGACTTTAAAATCAACTGATTTTATTGCGATGACGAGTTACCTCCCGACAAGCTTGGTGGGCCAACGCACAATTATCTAACAAATTTTCCATATATAACTAACTTTAATTTTTAAATACTTCGTTGATTTTGTTAGAAACTGCAAAAATTATTTAATTCAAAAAACTGTAACTAATTGCGCTAAAAAGAAGTAGTTTTCGAGCACATTTATCGGTTGTATAATTACAGACCAGGTGAAAATATGTGGCAGTTAGCCTCGGCGATTTGTTTATCAGTAAGCCAAGCGAATCTTTCGGTGTTTTTTGGTGGTTGTGTTTCAATTAACCACACTTTTGTCAGGAATGGTCGACCTGAGATTGTACAAGACTATATTTCATTTCGCATTCATACATATCATCCTCATTCATTCTATGAAGTAATACCTTATGGTAATTCTGGATGCTAAAACAGAAAAACAAAAGGCAAGCCAATCTGCTTGAACCAAATTACTACATTTTATCTTGACTTAATTATAGGAGACACCCAATTAAAGCTAACTCACTAATTTGGGATATTATTAATTAAAAATATTTGCCATGGTTTTTTACCTGTTGTGTACAGCTAAGCAATCATAAAAAAAAATGATCTTTTTAGCTTTGTATTATGTTATTTTTTACTGGGTAACAGAAGGAATTAGGATTTTTCAGGAAGGATGTAAAAAACCCAAAGTGAAAATCTAAATCGAAGCTGCAAAACAAAATCATTAAATTAAAAGATAATCCATATTAATTTATATAAATGATATGTAATAATAATAAAAAACAGAACATATTCGCTCTTGTCATGGAAGATTATTTTTATTTATTTTAAAATAAATTAGTCAAATAATCTTTTATTAGTTGGGCATTATATGGTAATAAAAATAGATTCATTCAGCAAAGTTAAATTAATTAGAACACATATGCTACACAATATTAACCTCTATAAGGATATGTGTGTTAAAAACTAATCTTTGACCAATGATTGTAAACCGTAGCTCAATTTTTCCTTTGTGTCAAGACTACTCTCAGGACAGAACCAACAAAGCTACTCATAGTATCATTCTACAATATAGATACTAAGAGGTAATGAATAATTGCAATTACTATTAATTTTTAAATGAAATAATAAATTAATCCATCTGTAAAATGTATTTCATAAACAAATAATTCACAATAATTAAGATCTATGTAATCTTACTACTTTTAAGAAAAATGTTATGTGTAAAAATTGACATTTAGCATTTCCTTAAAATGTAAATTAAATAATAATGTATCATTATTGTTTTTATAATTTTCTCCTTTTGTTACTGAACTTTTTAGAATTTCTGGATAAAAAATTGAATATATTTTGGTAGGTTTTGAACCAAGTTATTAAAAAAGTACTTGTTAAATTATTTTCACTTTCTCATTTAATATATTTGGTTATTTAAGTATTCACTATCATAAACAAAAACATCCAAATATTTTATCTTCTGGTCAATATGAGATAGGTAAAAAGGCTTTTCCTACATCAAACAAAGGAATTTAATTACCACATTGACAATTAACACAAGACTGGAAATTCATGAGATATACCAACAAGTATCTTTGCAAAATTGAACTACACCAGTTAGAATGGTTCAAGGAAAAGGAAAATGAGTAAAGTAGTAAGAAAAGATGATGATTAGGATGATTTATAATTTCCAGAGGAGATTGGGGTATCTTTTCCTAGTATGGAAGCAACACGTTCCTAATGAATATTTTTATGATTGTTTAATCATGAATTTGTATTTTTATTTCTTCTTATCTAATTGTTTGTTACGCTTAAATTTCTTTTTCTTCTTAAGTTACTTTACGTTAAGAATATTGTCTAATTTGTTAAAATGTAATCTTTTGAGTCAACTTTTTTATTTTTTTTGTCTTCAGTCATTTGACTGGTTTGATGCAGCTTCCAAGATTCCCTATCTAGTGTCAGTCGTTTCATTTCGGTACAGCCCCTACATCCTACATCCCTAACAATTTGTTTTACATATTCCAAATGTTGCCTGTCTGCACAGTTTTCCCCATCTACCTCTCTCTTTTTCTGATTAGCCTCCGGAACCACTGTAAGGTATTACTTCAGAGGATGAATGAGGATTATGTGTATGAATGAAAATGAAGTGTAGTCTTGTACAATCTCAGGTCGACCACTCCTGAGAAGTGTGGTTAATTGAAACCC
>JAAAKQ030182491.1:0-12242 GCA_010016005.3 Zanna intricata | reverse complement strand
AAAGTTTCCAATAAACATATGCCTGAAAACGTTTTGTTAGCGAGTTACGTCTAGCGAAAGATTTCGCCTGGTTTTCAGTTTTTTTTTATGCACAATAGGATTAAAATCTAAGGTTTTTTAATAGAACATTGTTGTCACAAATAAAAGTTGAACTAATCATGTTTATTGAAGGTTACGATTTAAGTCAATTTTTTTTTTATTAAGACTTGATTAAAGTTGAAAACAAATATTCTCTTTCTATGGATTTAAAAAAAATTAACCTTGGATGACAATGAATTTTAATTTCGAATTTGAAATTTTTTGAAGAGTAAGAGGTATAAATGTACTCAATTTGTATTTAAGCCCGCAATTTAATTTGATTAATTTCTTTTATTGAAGCGCAGTGAAAAAACTTTTGTGCGTTTCCTTTTTTTGTTAGATTTGAAGTGTTTTGATTTTTATAAGGAATTTTATTAAGATTATTTTTTAAAACTTTTCCGAATACAATAAACTGAAAATATCCTTTACATTAACATGAAAGACATAGGATTCACACACTTTCGCACAAAACCTTCAACCTTTATCTTTGTTCCATAGATTCTGTTAATTTATTATTACGCATTAAAAAAGATAACAGTAGAAATGGACTAGATTTATTATCAAAGAAATTTTTATTGTCATATACTGATTCAAAACTAATTTAAAATCTAAACTTTAAAAATTATTCCAAAATCAGCATTGATGTGTTATCTTTAATGTAGAAGAAGACTTAAATATGATCGAAATGAAATAATCAAATAATAATAATTTTAGGTTATAATATTTTATGAAATCTTATGAAAGAAGTTTCATATATAATCGAATTCTAAGGATAAATTTCAAATTTAAGAAACAAAATTAATTTTAGTTTTTTTACTATTTCAGGTGAAAGATTAACTGATAAGGAAACTGAAGAAGTATTAAAGGACTGCTTAGACCCTGAAGATGATGATGGCATGATTCCTTACGTTCGTGAGTATTTGTTTTAAACAATTAATTTTTTTTTTCATGATAATCCTGAAGTAGTTTTGTTGTAGTTATCAGTAATCCTGATTATAGCACTCAATATAAAAATAAAAACCACGTAGAATTCCATAATTTTGTAGTAATTATTTATGATGAAGTTTGTATCGTTGCGTGTTTCTGTATGCATTTCTCTCTTTTGATTGCTATATACAAAATAAATAAGCGAATTTATTGATTTGATCCCTACGTAGATTGCTGTTAATAACTATCTAGTTTATCCGTACATTACATAATAATAAAAAATTGTTATATAACAATCCGATGTTGTTATATAATATAATAAATATTATTATATTATATTATGTTATATTATATTGTTATATAATATAATATATGTTGTTATAATAATAACATTACTGTTATATACAACAATAATAGGTATATATATTCAGAGCGTTTCAAAAAATGCGGCCTGGCAATACTTTTTCGGATTCTACTTGTAAAACTAAATAAAAAATATCCTTAAGAAAAATGGCAATTTCTGCTTCGTTCTCCTTCTGTCCGCTATTTTGTTATTTTTATATAAAAATACATATCTCAGGTTGGGATAGAGGAATCACATTAATATTTCTTAAGAATCTCGGTAATAAAGTTTTAAAATTAGCAAAAAATCCGGACTTACATATCATCGCAAATTACAAAATAGCGGCCATGTTTATTTTTTAATCCGTTGTATCACTATAAATATTAGATTTATCAAAATATATGTTTCTTCTACAATATTAAGCCTTTTATTTTGAAAAAAAAAAGACATTTTATTTTGAAAGTTGATATTTAAATTGAAATTTACGTGAAATTCGATTAAAATATTAATTATTTTTATTTATTTTTAATCCTAATATCGTAAATTAGTACCAAATTAATTACTAATTTTCTCACAATAATAGATCTAATAATTATAACAGTAAATTACAACATAAATTTTCTCCCTCAACTTCACTATTTATTAACCGATTTTAATAAATAAAATGATGTCATTTTATTCAAAATAAAAGGCCTAATATTTTAGCAAAAAACAAACATTTTGATAAAAGTAATATTTATGGAGATATAACGGATTGAAAAATAAAAAAGGCTGCCATTTTATAATTTGGGAAGGTATTTAAGTCCTGATTTTTTTTAAAAAAATAATTGTAAAACTTTATTACGAGATGCTTACCAAATATTAGTGTTATTCCTCAATCCCAACTTAAGATACATATTTTTATATAAAAATAAAAAACGGTGGACAGAATGAGAACGAAGGAAAAATTGCCAGTTTTCTTAAGGATATTTTTTGTTTAGTTTTAAAAGTAGAATTCGATAAAATATAGCCAGCCCACATTTTTTGAAACACTCTGAATATATATATATATATATATATATATGTATATCCTATTATAGGATTGTATTTACAATATCTTAAAGTTATTAAGAGATTGTCATCTCTTGATGACTTTATTTCGTTATCAGTGAATGATTTGTGGATGGATCCATGAGAAAATTTAAAAGCGTCTACCCATTACTCTTCTTTCATAAGAATATTTATATGTAGCTTTAAATTCCAAATTATACATTTGTGTTATATTTAATCCATTAAAATCCAGTATTAAATTAAAAAAAGATAAATTTTTTGATTTTAAAAATGTTGAAGATGCAGCAACATTTTTCAGTCATATAAATTTGTTTAATTTTACAAAATGATATAATTATATACATACAGGTATATCTGTATTATACTTTATCCAAGAAAAATTAATTTACACGTGTTCAATTTTTCATTCAGTCTAGTACATAACTGATAGTGTCAAAACTTTATCAATAAAATTTAAATTAATGTATTTATAATTAAATTTGTGGGTAATTCAGTAGACGTTTTGTATAACTATACAGTTAGTATATTGATTTTAGTTAAAATGTTGATTATAGTTAAACTAAATTTTTACAGTTAAGATCTAGAAAAGAAAACCGTATAAAAAAATACATTAGTATATTTGTACGTATCTATGAAATGTTTTCAGAAGTCACTTAACTCCACTAAACTATTTTGTGTAATCTAAAAAAGAATTTAATAGCTCTCAAATTACTAGCTAACTTCTTTACGCATTACTATGAAATGAGTAATATATTTTATTTTAAGACTTGTCTATTTCAACGAATAACAATTCACCCTCTAATTTTAATCTATTTATATAGATATAAAAAGGTCTATTTGTGTTACATTAACTATCAACTTTATATAAATTAAACAGTTAGGAGATCGTTAATTTCGCTAGAAAATTTTATCCTAATTAAAAAAAATTAAGATAATTATCCTATTGAAGATAATTTAATTATTTATGTTATAAATTTCAGAAAAAAAAAATTATTACTGTATATCAATTTCTATTTATCTCATTTTAAAATACTGAGGTCAGTCATTATGCTAAAGTAAATAATTTCTACGTAATTTATATATATTCCATTGAAAATCTCATCGATTCCTTTACAGGAATATTCATGCAGCCATGCGTTATTGGTATATTCATTTTAAATAGAATACGTATGATTGATTCTATACAGATATTTTTAACTTGGATAAAGTATATTATGTTAATGTTATAAAATGATATCCGCAAGTCATGTAATTTTTTATTTTGTTAATTTCTCTAAAAGAAATAAAAATTTATTATACTTATAAAATTTTTTATAATACGACTGTAAAAATGTATTTTATAATTCAATAAAGCTATAAAATTAAAATAGCTTTTAAATTAAAATAATATAAAAATTTTGTACATATATATTGCTATTGCTATATGTAATGGTTGAGAGAAGTAGAAGTGGATTTGTTGCAATTTATCAGCAATTGTAAACCGATTTTTACTGTTTAATAAAGAAATAGCTGCTTGTATATAAAGCATAGTCTGTACGTATGATTTTTATATTCAATATTAAAAATGAAAAGCTCTAAGAATTTAAATTATAAAATATTTATATATATGCTTATATATATAATAAGTATCGTTTATAGTGATATCGGATATAATGATAAAAAACCTGTCTTTTGATTGGTCTGACATGCTGTTAATACATAAATACAATATAAATATTGGTTACAATTACATCGGTTGTAGTGACATCGGTTATTATTATTTATTTTTTCTACAGAAATGCAAAATTTTATCGTTTATAATGACGGACTGAGGTGACATGTTACCTCCGTACATTTACCGTACATTTCTATACAGAAATATTTTGGTGATTAAAATGAGCTACCTTTTCCTTTTTACCTGCATATGTACTATGGTTTTTTTTCTTATCTACTTCTTGTACCAGATTATTTTAAATTGAAGCAGTCACATTCATTTCTTGTTATTAATCTTTGGGGTTGTGAGCATATCATTTCGTATGGTACAGTATTTTATTTTACGTATCCTGTATAATTCATGTAATAGCGATTTAATTATGACTTCGCGAAAAACATTCACGATAGAAGAAACGGCGCACTTTATCTGGCAATTAGAGAATGGTGAAACTAATATGGGCATTGTCCAAGAATTAGGCGTAGGTCATTTGACAATATCGGTGATATGGAAATTCAGTGAAAAAATTAAGAAAGATTCTGAAAAGACAAATTCTGTGAAATCAAAAAAATTACAGCCTAGTCAACATAATGATGCAAACCAAGCGGTGTTAAAATGATTTAAATACAAGAGGGCTAGTGATATTCCTATTAGTGGCCCTATATTGCAAACTAAGACGAACGATTTTTCTGAAAAATTCGGTATACCACGTGAAATAACTTCAGTTTGAATGCAACAGTTCCGTCAGCGTCATGATAACGTATCAGGAAGAATAAGCGGCGAGGCCGCAACAGCACCAACCGGTGTGTCAGAAAAATGGCTAGAAACCATTTGACCCTAAATTAACAGAGGCTATTCAGACTATGAAATGAAATGTTATTCAGAAATGTAATGTAATAGAAATAATACAGATGGATTAGTGAATATAAAAATGGGAAGAGGAAAGATTACTGAGATAGAATGTTATTTAGGAAGTACTAAAGATGGACGAAACAGGAGCGGTATAAAATGCCAAATAGCACAAGTGAAAGAGATTTCAGTCAGAAATATAATTTACTTACATTAAAAATTAATTTAAACGTCAGGAAAACATTTTTGAAAGTATATGTTTGGAGCGTATCCTTACATGGAAATGAAACTTGCACGATCGGAGTACCTGAAAAGAAAAAAATAGAAGCTTTTGAAATGTGGTGTTTCAAAAGAACAGAAGAATGTTTAAAAACCAGGTTAAAGTTACAAATGAAGAGAAGAGGTGTTGCGGCAAATCGATGAAAAAAAAAGCATTTGGAAAAATATAGTTAAAAGAAGACAGACTTATAGGCCACATATTAAGGCATCCTGCAATATGTCGCTTAAATATTGAAAGGACAAGTAGATGGAAAAAGCTGTGCAGACAGGCAACGGTTGGAAAATGTTAAACAAATTGTGAGGGATATAGGATGTAGGAGGTATACCAAAATAAAACGACTGGTACTAAATAAGGAATCTTGGAGAGCTGCATCAAACCAGTCAACTGACTGAAGACAAAAAAAAAATTCAGACTAAAAAATCTACATTGCTGATGAATCCAGTTTTGTTTTTTTTAACTTACCACAGAAAGAACCCTTCTGTTTAAAGGCGAAACGTGTTCGAGGGAAAATTATGAAAAGGAAGACTAAAAGTAATAATTTCTACTAATATGACTGGAACTGGCAAAAAAAAACTTCTGGTTGTAGGGAAAAGTGCTAAACCCTGATGTTTTAAAAATTTGAGACCGCTTTCTGTTATGTACGAAATAAACAAGAAAGCTTGGATGAAAAATTATGTCTTTAAAAATGGGACTGTGAAAAAAAGATTGAAAATGACAAAAAACTGCTGCTCATTGACAACCGTTCGGCTGATCCATCCGTTGAAAAACTTTCACGTGTAAAGTTAGTGTTCTTACCACCAAAAATAACAGCAGTCTTACAGCTCTTAGATTAAGTCGGTAAAAGTGCACTACAAAAAACATATAATTTTACAAATGATACAGGATTTAGATCCTGTATCCAAAGAAATACAAATAACTATTCTGGATGCTATAATTAAGTTACAAAGATCATAGGATGAGGTTTCTCCGCTGACTGTAAAAAATTGTTTTTGACATGCAGGATTTTTACTACAGGCTAGCGAAGTTACTGACGTCGCATGCGAAGAAGAATCTTTAGCGGAATGGGGCAACTTTAATCAGTAAAACCAATCGCTGTCAAATGCATTATTTGTAGGTTATCAAGTGGTTGACAAAGATTTAGAAAGGCATGAAAGTGTAACAGATAATAATGAAATGACTTCGGTACTAACAGAAATAGACGGGAACGTAGGTAAACGAAGGTAACGATGAAGACGTCAACCCGCCAAATCTTTCAGTAGTTTTAGTGACAATGAAAACTTTTGCCGGTTTCTCAGTTTTACAGAAATTACTATTGAAAAAACAAACCGACTTTTTACAGAAAAAATAATTTTAAAAAGTTTTCTCTATCGTCTTTTACTCAACCTTATTTGTATTTATTGTTGCATTTTTTTTTTTTAATTATTTTTTATTGCGGAAATAAATTATGTTATTAATTTACTGTATTACTGGTAATATCCGTGTACATGGTGTGTTAAAGTAATATGACTAAGCTACCGAAACATCGGTTGTAATGATCTTAAATCGTCAGTTCCTTGGAGGTCACTCACTATAAACGATATTTACTATACATATAATAAATGCTACAGCAGCTTTATTGAAGTTCATGTAATATTTTTGCTCATAAGCTAATAATGCATGCTTAATAAGGAATGTGTAATGAAAGATTATAAGGAAATATTGAATTTTTTTTATCTGTATATATATATACATATACATAAACGGTTTTTTCTTTAATAAATATTTAAATTATATTTTCAAAAAATATTTAAATACAAAAGAGTTTAACAGGTTGACTATTATGAAAAATTCATTTCTAATTTGATAGTTGTTTTGTAAATGCTGTGATTAACGATCTTTAAGAATCTATTCTTTAATATTATTAAATGAAGCATCATCAAATGAAAGGTACATCATCTCAAGTCATGGAATAATAGGGCCATTCTTTTTTGGAAAATGAACAGTGAACGTTATCTGAACATGCTGGGTAATAATTTTGTTCCTCAGGTTCTTGCAAAAGAGTTTCGTTATAAAACGAGTGGTTCATGCAGTATGGAGCCAGACCGCACAGAGCTAATGTTGTTTTAGACTTTCTGTATAAAACTTTTAACGCAAATGTCATTTCAAACCGATTTCCTAATCGTTTTTCGCGTGGACAGAACAGTCCTGATTTGAATTCGTGTGATTAATTTCTCACAAATTCTCATATAGTGATTATTTCTTCATTTATTCAATGAAACATTGTTTTTTGTTATTATTATTTTTTTTTTTTAACTATGCGTTTCGCATTTTTTTATCTTTTGCCATTCGTTAATAAGTTATTTTTAAATCTAATTTTCACCCGTTTCCAATTTTCCGGCGATTGGAGAAAATATATATAAAAAAAAAAAATTGTTAATGGTAAATTAATTAATAAAATGTTCAGATTTTTTAAATTTTTTTTAACAATTTTTAAACTCCAGCATGAAAAACTATTAAAATATAGATTTAAAAAATTATTTATTATGTGTATTTATGTTCAAATTGAGATCTATTTAAGCTTACTTTTTAGAAACAGTTAACCCATTTTATCATTAAACGTCGTAAACTAATTTCTGTATTATGTTTAGATTGATTTAATAAAAATATTTTTTAATCGGATGAAACATTTTTTGAGTAGAAAGAAAGAAAAGAGTGTACTAAAAGATCGGTACACATTAAAGGAGGTTGCACTTCCATGAAAAAAGTAATGGGTTTTAGTACCACAATACATAATAGAAAAAAGATTTTTGAAAAAAAAATTTACATAGACCACTTCTGTGAATTGATTTAAAAATCTTTATTATTATTATTCTGTAATTAAGGCCTTTATCAGGATGGGAGGAATTTAATCCCGGATTCAAGATGGCAGATGCTAAACAATACTAAGGAGCAATTAAACCACCTCTACTTATAAAAATAGAAATTATATAAAATTTTCTGACTTTTGAAATTTTCAGCCATCGATTTGAACAAACGAATTTTATTTATTATTATATTATCATTTTTTAAATAAAATTCTTTTACGTTAATGTTTAAATTTGTATAAAATTTAAACAATATGTAATTCTAGAATGATCGTTCATAAGTTTTCAAAATAATTATTATCAAAATAAAACTAATTTTCAAATTTATTACCTAGAAGAAAAACATTTTCACTTTATTTTTTCAGATCTTTGAAAATATCTGTTAATTTAGCAAATGATTGTTTTTTTTTTTTTTATAATTTTGAAAAATATTTGATGTATCAGTCAACCTGTTAATTATCTGTTATTAACGGTATTAATTCAGTAAATATTTTCATGTAAATTTTCAACAATGATTGTTGAAATTTCTGAAATATACATTAATTTTTCTAATAAACAAATTTAAAAAATAGTATACATTTTTAATAAAAAATTCTGTTTAATTAAAGAAAATATTTATGAACTTTTTTTTAATTTAATTTAAAAAAAAAAATGCAATTAAATGTAATGTTTCAGCAATGAAAACATTTATTTAATCAACGAATTAGATTTTAATATACTATTTTTTTGTTACTTTAAAAATTTTTTTTATTAAAATCTAATTTATCTAAAAACATTTTGTTATTTTAATTGTTTTTATAAAGAGACATATTTAATATAAATGATTAAATTTAAAATTGTTATGAAAAATTAAAACTTTTCTTATGGGCTCAACAATTTTTAAAAACAAACCTAGTAGTTTAAATTTATTTTTGTGGAGCTTGCGTTTTGTTTTTTTTTTTTAAATCTGGAAATTTTTTGAGACTGCATTTATAAACCACATATATAGCACAGTATATATAGTATTTGTGGTTTTTGCATCATATATTTAATTATACGAGTCATATTAATTTATTTATTACAATAAACTTTAATTTAAGCAAACCTAATTTTTTTAAAAAAAGATATATATTTTTTATTGCTTTAGCATTTTTTATATTTCCTCAATGTTGATCAATTTTATTTTTTAAATATATATATATATGTATATTTTTAATATGACTTGTATTATGTTTTTTAATAATTTTAAGAGATTACTGAAATGCTATTGGCCAATTAAGTTTTTTTTTTTTTTACTTAAGTAGCTTATGTATTTTAATTAAATCCATACCTGTAGATTATTGTGGTATGTTGTGGTTTTTTTTTTATAGTAGATTTGATAGTGTGTGTTTTAATTTTATTTGTTGATTATATTTTCATCTACTACTAATTATTTGAGGCAAATAAAAATAATAAATGTGCACATTTTTATATTAAAAGAATCATCATGGTAATAAAAGTGCTGATGACTTTAGTTAAGTCCCTGACACATGTAATCATAAATAAATAATTTTTAGTCGTTTTCAAACAACTAAACTAAATTAAGAACTACGTTCTTCGGTAGTTTATAGTTCGAGTATTTCCTTTATTATAACTTTTATACTACCTTCTACAACAGTTTTTATTAAACTTTTTTTCTCAAAACACGATTTAAATAATTTTCTGACAGAATTGTATCATACAGTTAGCTCTTTTAGCATCGATTAGAGTTCTAATTTAATAATAATAATACCAAAAATTTCTTGAATTTTACCATATTCAACCACTATGTAATGTAAAAATATTAACAAAAATAATAGAAATAGCTTTTCATCAACAAAACTCAAATAATTTATCGACTGACACAATATGTATTTTTATTGTTTTTTTTTTTTTACAAATTAATGAGACAGTTCAGAATAAAATATATGGATTATATTTTTATATGACTCAAATTTAGTATTAGATGATATTTTTTTTTTCTTAATATGCTGAACTGTAATTATGTAGGCTAAAAAATCCTATAGTTGATTTTTTTTACATGGCCTTGCGTAGTAAACAGATTGGTTTTTTGTTATGTGTGATGTGTTTTTATAATCATTTTTACAGCTTTTCTCAAGCGGATGATGGCGCCATAAGGATGATCCTATAAGAGGGATAAAAAAAATTTGTCAAATTCTCAAAAAAAAAAAAATTTGTCAAATTCGTAAGTTTTAGCTATATGTAAAGTCAGATGTACTAAAAAAAATAATGAAAAAAGAATTTTTTTTTTTTTTAATTTTTATTTTTTGTTTAATTGGTGTTAATAGATGTTTACTTATTACCAATCAAAACACACAACTTTTGTCATTATGGTTTTCGTAAAAACAAAATTAATTTCATGTCTTATCATTCACATTTTTTTTTCTGTTCAACTAATTAATTGATTTTTAAACAATTCACTTTAATAAAAGAATAACTAAATGGAAATTATATATTTAAAAAAAAGTTCTTAAGAATTAATTTTAAATTTTATGAAACAACTTTTAATCATAGTAACTAAGAGATATTTATCTAGAAAAAGAAAGTTTATTCCTTATCTAAAAAATATAAAATAGAGTATCTAATAAAATTATGTTTTGATAAAAAATTATAATTAAAACAATTTAAAACCTAATGTACTATTAAAGTCCTTTTTGGTTATGGTAGATAAAAACTTTTCAAGCAGGGTAAAATTAAATTGGTTGTAACAACCGCACCACCATGTTTACCATCTTATTTATTAATTTTAAAAAATGAAACTATAAACAGACTTAAATTTCATAACTTTATAAAGAAAGGAAATTTTATTTTGAGGGCACATGCAATTTTCATTCGCATTCATACGAGTAGGATTTCCGATGGAATTATATTTCTGCTTTGTAAAAAGACGGCAAGTAATTTTTTGATTCTAGAAAAAAAATAATAAACATAATTTTTTTAATAATTAAATAATGTAATGATCTCATTTATCTATTATTATTATTTTCTTTTTTTTATAAATTCCCTACTGTTTTACTTTAAGATTAATTTTACCGGAATATTTTTTTCTAGTTTAATACATTCTGAATTGTTCCACAGGCAGCTTTATCGATAGTTTTTGTATTGGCAATATAAATGAATTTTACTGAAAGATCAATCAACCAGGAAATTATTTTATTTAACCTTCGGGACTACCGTTATATATTGGTTTACAGGATGAGCTGAAATGACAATTTTTTAGCGTATAAAAAATCGCTATTCCTGACCGGGATTTTAACCCGAGGTTTCTGGATGAAAAGGCCGAGAGGCTACCACTCGCTTTCCGGAGACCGACCAAGAGAAGTTATTAATTTGGGGCTGTAACCGCTAGTCGAGATCAGTTCAGACATTTCTCCAATCATCGATCTATATTGTGCAACATTAAAGATTTTTATTTACCCGCTTTCATACCCTCTTAATGATCAAGTTTTCTCAACGTCCTCCTCTTACAGAGATATTCACCCTGATATTTCTAAATTAACAACAGCTTAAAATAGTAATATAACAGAAGGAAACTTCGGTTAAATCAAAGAATTCCCTTTTTAAAAAAAACTAATGGGTCCATTAATCAATATACATAAATTGTTTTATTGCCGTTTTGCCTCTTACTTATTTCATGAGAGTTGACAAATTTGTTTCACGCAATTAATAAAATCTGCTGAATCTTATAACTTAGTGTAAAGATGCTTATCAGATAAAATAAATGAAAAAAAATTTTTCTAACTAATGTTACCTTTTTAAAAAGAAAACTTATAATACCAATTTTTTTATTAAATAATTTCAGCAAATTTTATTAATAGAAAGCAACATCAAAGATTTTTACTTACCCGCTTTCATACCCTCTTAATGATCAAGTTTTCTCAACGTTTTCTCCTCTTACAGAGATATTCACCCTGATATTTCTAAATTAACAACGGCGTAAATATTAATAAAATCTATGTTAATTAAAGTCTGAAAAGTTTAAATTACTATTAAATAAAGTTAAAATATTATATTTATCTTCGTGAAACTTATAAAACTTTGTAACTTAAAAAAAAAAAAAAAAAAAAAAAAAAAAAAAAAAAAAAAAAAAGAAAAGCGATTGATAAAAAAAATTGAAAAAAGATTATAAAGAAAAAAAATCATATAAAAATGTTTACAAACCAT
>JAAAKQ030182480.1:0-12242 GCA_010016005.3 Zanna intricata | reverse complement strand
TTATAAATGGCTATTATTATATAGATTATCGGCTATTACCGATGGAACTAACGGCAAAGCAAAGGATTAGAATAGGGAAAGGAATGCCAAAAGGAGACGCCGTTACACACTTAATGGAGGAATGGTAAACTATGTGGGAGGAGACGAGAGTGGAAATGTGGACCAGACGTTTTATCCCGAACTTGGGGCCGTGGCTGGGGAGAGGACATGGGGAAGTGAACTACTACCTCTCGCAGTTCCTCTCTGGCCACGGGGGATTTAATAATTATTTAAATAAATTTAAGAGACGGCAATGGATGACTTGTATAAACTGTTGAGAGGACAACTCTGCGAACGACTCTGTGGAGAGGACGACTCTTACACACAGTGTATGACTGTCCATGTTGGGAAGACTTGAGGAAAGAAAAGGGAATCGAAGACCTAACCCCAGGAAACACGATTGAATGGATGTAGCCCTCACGAGTGAGACATTATGAAGGAGTACGTCACAATTGTTCTAAAAACAAAAGAAGAAGATGAAGACCATTGGAATGCGTACTATCGGGAGGGACTGTGGGAGAAGGACAGCCTTCTGCTGAGTTGCGGTTTGTCTATGCTTGCATGGGTAGGCCGTGATGAGGAAGCACGGGGACTTCCTAGCCTCTTGGCTCAATACACGACACACACAAGAAAGAGCCGGGGTCGGGGACAGCCCCCTGCTGAGTCACCGTACGTCCCTCAGGGGATGGGCGTTGATGATGATGCACGGGGACTCCTGCACCTGCCGGGGCGTGAACACGAAGATACAGGAACACACACACACGCGCGCGCGTGCGCACACACATAACAAAAAATAAAAATACATATATATATAAATTGTGTGTGGGAGGAGAGGATGGATGACAGAATGATCGAGTGGGTAAGTGGGACTTTTGTTTTTTGTTTTATTTATTTCAGATGCAGAGCGAGAAGAAAGGAAGCTCAAGAGAAGAGGTCGAGCAAGCCCCCCGAGACTGAGTTGTGCTTAATTGCGGTCCGGTCTCGGGGCGGTGAAGAGCGGTGAGAGAGGTTTAGTCAGTAGGGAGAGGCTGTGGAGTCTGCTTAGTCGCTCAGCCAGGCTTTTTAGTTTGCTGGGTTTGACTAAATGAGGGCGGTTATCGTCCCTGGTTTGGAGCCCGACACAACCCCATGATGACTCCATGGGGAGTGCGTAAATGCATTCCTTCGCAACTCGTCGTCAAAAAAAAAAAAAAAATGAAATTTTAGCTCACGCAAATACATCTTTATGCTGCGCAAACTGAGACGAATAATTATGTCTTCTTCATTCAAAGTTTTCTCACTATTATCGCAAATAAATGGAAACATACCAAAATGCTTTGAAGACGAACACTTCATGATACATGGAGTGAAGACTCCATATATGGAGAGGAACCAGATATCAGGGTTATCACGTCTCCGTTTGGAGACGAACACTCCATATATCAAACTTCATAATGAAAGCATGAAATTAGTCACTAATAACATTTCTTATCTTGTCAGGATTACAAAAAATTTATTTGAAATTTCCCGCCATATTTTTGGAGGCAAAAATACATCTGTGAAGGAAGCAGTGTGTCTATTCACAGTCTATTCATCGTCTTAGTATAAGACGATTATTCAATTTTTTTCAGAAATCCACTGGTGTTGCTTTTCCGTCATCACGACATAATGGAGTACATTTTGTCCAATCTGCGTTGTAGTTTTTAGTAGCTTCATAAAAAAAAACATTGTCCTGTTACATGATTAGGTTGATTTTCAAAACAACATGTATTGTTCTCTCCCTATAGCAATCATATCTTACAAAACATAACAACTGAAAAATTTTTGTCGCACCCCTTTATTCATCAAATTGAATACTAAAAATTTTACTTGAACTTATTTTCAGAATTGTGTAATCGCGAAAATGGGCTACTATGTCATTGATTTGCCGTCTTAGAGAGCGGAATTTTTCAAAAAATTTTTTGCTTCTTCCACGTCTAAAACAGTGATCGTATCAATTGCAGCTGGCAATATGAATTTTTTTGCGATTGCATGGGGTTTGAACATCTTAGCTACTCGTAATGCTACGAGACGAAATGCTTCAAGTGTACTTTTGTCAATATGACTTACAAATATAAGCTTGTTGATTTCTCAAATTGTGTAATTTATGTAATTTTTTCAAATAATTCCAAGAGTTTTCTTTTATGGTCGGGGTGTTTAGTATCCAAATGTCGAATTAATTTTGTTAGCTTCATGTTTTCATCGGAGAGAACTTGATAGCAAACAACTATAGCTTTCCATCCCAAGATAAAACCATATAATCTTATCTTTTTCCTAATCGATTCACTGAATGTAGATTGAAAATTAAAAATAGTTACAGTGTTTGATAACACACTAAAAACCGAAACCTCAATTATTATTATTTTCAATGAAACTAAGCTTTTAAGATATTAATTAAAGGCATCAGACGCACGTTTCGTATTCGCATCAAACTGGCGTTCGGGAATCCCTTACCCCTATTTGCGAAATATTCATTATATATTTTGTTAAAGTTTGGGGGGTAGCAGTGCAAAAAAGGTTGAAAATAAAGGACTCTCTGTCAAACCATTTACATTATTAAATTGTATTATTACATATCCGTTAGTAATCCACTAGCCTTTATGTAAGCAAATTTTTTCTAAATTAGCAACAGTATTACTTTTTTGTTCGTATGTGTTTCTGAAATTTCACATTGCACACTCTTCCAGAAGATGTTTAACCGTAGAAAGCGGTTATCACATGCACTACACGTTGGTCGTTCGTTACCGGTTAACAAATGTGAATTTTTTAATCGTGTTTGATTTATTCTGAGTCTGATACTTGTATCCAGCGAATCTACTTTGTATCTCGACGTTTTTCCTTTAATATGGATTAATTTTAATTGCATTTAATTTTGTATTTAGTCTTCATCCTTTGATTATTCCATAAACTTCTGATAGTGTTTGTTGAACGATTTTTAATGTCTGCCACGCGAATAGGGAGTATGTCAGGATGTTTACGATAAGGATGTCCTCAATGTTTTAACTTGGCTATTTTGGACGAATAGAAGTTTGTGTGCTTAAACAATCGGAAAGAACAATGCGAAGTGATTGCTGAATATCATTTAGCTCTGCTGTGTAAACACTGGCCACATTTGGCAATTCCAACGAATGAATTTCTTCATTTATGTATACAGAACATCCAGCACGATGCGTAGTTTAGAAGCATCAGAATAAATTTTTTTATGTCTTTCATAGCTGATGACGATTGAAGGGAATTTCAGTTGTGTAATCTTTGTTGGTCTCTCTATAACTCTTCCTTAAGGGAGATTTTGTACAACAGTTAGTGAAATCCATGGCGTATTTCTGTAGTAGAAACCGCAAATGTTTCGGTAAAAAAAAATCCGTGTTTTTTAGCCAATTGAGGAAATCGTATTCTGGCTAGCCTTGAATAGATAGCGTGAAGTACAGTCCATATTACGGTACTATATTTGTACAATAAGCTAATATTAGCATATACATACTATAATATTAGCGTATTTTTTAAAAAAATAACAATTATACGCTAAAAAACAAATCAATTTTGTATAACATATACATAAAGTCAAGGTTTTGTCTATCTTACTTCAAAGTTTGTTTGTTCTTACATCGTGCGAGAAGTAACCAACTGATTGCTTTTAAACTTTATTTGTGAATGAAATCCCCCCTATTTGTAAAAAAAAGTAAATCCTTTTACATCATAATTATATTTCTGCCATCATAGCAATAAAAATAAGTTAATGAATTTTTTGTCGTTAGAGGTGTGTATACTTTGTTTATCATAGTTACTACTAGTCTGTCTTTTGAAATTTAGTTTTTTCTAAGAAAACTAATCCTACTGATAAATCTGTAAACTATATTTCAATAGAATATAAGCATACATAGGTGGTTGTTTAGAGAAGAGTGGCATATAGATGCGCTTTATTAGTTTGTTAAAAACATTATAGTCAATTGGTATAAACAATGAACGCCTGATTGGTAATAGTGACGTTTATTAACTATTTGACCAGAGAGAAATAGCGGTGTGAAAGAGGTTGATTAAACTAGAATGCAATCATAAGGCAAATAGACACTCAAGCCCATGTCAAATCTAATTACTAAATTGGGTTAATTATTAGGTAGCTACTGTTCAAATTTATTAGAAGCAATAATATCATTTCAATATAACTTACTGCTGCTTTGTGCACGGTTTAACGCTCATTCACTGGACCTTATGTTTGTTCAGGCAATAAATAGTACATATTGAACGGTTACGAAATAAATGTCCGTATTCATCAAAAGTTAGTACTACGTCAATGATATACATTTTTAAAATAATTTTTTAATGATTTTCAAAAGATGAAACGTATATACGTTACAATAAATTACATGTAAAAAAATAAATTACAAATAAAAAAATTACATAAGATAGATGTTAGACTCGTATAATGTAATGTTATGAAAAGATTAGAAGAACAACATCAATCTAGAACAAAAAGTACTAACAAAATACTCTTGCATCTCGATACAAAAAACACTAGCGAAATTAATTTAAAAAAAAAGAAAAGAATTTTCAATTAATTACAGAAATTGAAACCTTTTAAATGTATATTTTTTAGAACGAGTTCACTCTTTTGCTGCTCTGGAATTTTATGAAGCATTCTTTTCAATTGAATTACAGTATACATAAGTACACTTCCAGGCGATGATATTCATAAATTCTAATCATAATTTTTTCTTAAGTCAATGCAGTATAGTGTTAGATATTTGAATTAATTACTTCACAAATGATCGTGGTCCGTGAAATTTCTATAAAAAAGATACACAAAAGTTGACTTTCACATTAATTGCCAAACTTGTAAAAAAAATTTATACATTGTTAATAAAAAAACTATTTCTCCAAAATTTTAATAAATGTAGTTATTAATTATAAATGATGTCAGATTGAATCCACTTTATTCTTTTTTCTTAAGGTGATTTGTGTTTTTCCAGAAATTTACCTCATCTTATTGGCTGAAAAACAACTCTACTATAGTTTAATACCTGATACGTACATTCTTTTTAAGAGAAAATAAACTGGTTCAAGACATATTTTTTCAAGAAACTATAAGACATACTGCTCAAATATAATTTTATTATCTTTTTAAATAGTATAATTTTATTATAATAGTATAATTAATATAAACTATTAACTAATATTATAATTTTATTATCTCCCATTTCCATTTACCAGTATAATAATACATGCTGTTCGGATGGTGAGATAAATCACTATTTATTCCTAATATCTTATTGTCTTTTATTTCTTTTCTTTCAAGGATCGGTCCTACTGTTGAAAAAAGAGTCCAAATGAATGATGTGTACTTCGACTTCAGCAAGCGTTTGATAGGAACACATTACACTTACATATTTGAAAACTTAAAAATTATTATTTAGGTTACTGAATGATCTATTGATTGTTATCTTATTTTATAGATCAATTCTTTTGAGTTACTATTGCTGGAACAACTTCAGAAGAAGTCTTTTCGGTCAATTCTTCAGTTTCTTCAGTTTCTCTGTCTGGGACCGTTATTGTTTAATTTGTTCATTAATGATCTTTTAAAAGTTATAATTGTTAGATTTGAGATATTTTCCGACGATCTCAAAAGCTACCTCTCGTCAACAAGTCTGATTATCTGCACCTTCAGAAAAACATCATAGAATCATGGTCTTAATGTAATTGTATTTGCATGCCTTTTAATTTAAGCTATACTGTATATGGTTTTTCTTCCACAAGACTCTTGTTTCATTATATCCGTACACCACTGGCAATCAATTAATAATTTTGTATATATTAATAATTAATAATTTTTTTATTAATAATTTTGTTAGACAATACCAATTATTATTTGAGAATATTAATTTCAATTTGTATGTTTATTAAAAATATTTACAGAATTCTTCGTTAGATTTTACATATAAAAATATATATTTTCTGTTAATAGACGAATTCTGTTATTTTGATGTATTGTGTAATTTGTAAATTATGGCATATAATCCAATTAGCTAATTCTGAGACTGTTTCTGTCTCTTACAATAAAAAATAATTGAAGTAGTAAAAAATTTATTTGCTCATATCCAGTTGTATTTTACAAGAGAATATTAAGGCGTTAAATTGACTCAGTTGTTTAGGTAATTCTTCTTCTTAATTAAAATTCCGAATAATTTTTACGTTTTCCAAAATCGTGTTAAATGATGTATGAATTCCTTAAGAATATTAACGATGAATGTTAATTGTTATTAATATTTTCCAAATATTTAATATTAAGAAAATCTCCGATTAATAATCTCATCTTATAAACATACAAAATAAATTCGTTTATATGAAGATATGTCATACTTTCTAGAGAAAAGGTAGCTGCGTATGTAACATATTCCACACAAATGTTTAGTACGCTTAACAATTAACAGTAAGGAGTTGATCCTAAGTGCTGCTTCATGTAGCACTTAGGATAAGACTGTAAATTTATACCTGAAATCTGTAATATAATTAATTGCGTTTTGCTCATTTGTGAATAAAAATTGATTAAATTTATGCAAATTATTTTATTATAATAATATTTATTATTTTTACTTTAATATTCGTAAGATATAAAATGAATAAAATTATATGAATTAAAGACCATTACTTTCTGACAAAGAAGTACGGATTGTTAAATATTGTACAACAAATATAAAAATTACTAGCAAATGTGCATTAAAATCATTAGGAAAACTTGTTAGGTAATGTAAAGCAATACACGTTTTTCTATCGTCTACTTATGTATTACATTTAATGCTTCACCTTAGCTTGGAAGACTAATTGAGTAGCTTTTTTTTTATTACATTTTTTATTTTTTTTATTTATTGTTATTTATTTTATTTATCACAATATCGTTTCCGTAAACAACAAACTATTCGTAAGAATAACAAGCATCCTATTATACTTATAAATAGGGTTGCTTTCCTATAATACTAGTTAAATCACGAAGTTAAATTCTTTGATGCCTCATTCCTCAACTATTAGTTTTCCTCCTGCTTCATTCATCAACTATTATTTTTAAATATTAGATCTATTTTGAGGTGTACATTCGTTTTGGAGGTCTAAAGGAATTTTAAAAGGCCGCATTTGCCTTCCTGCTTTGTAAGATCCCTTAATGGATGGGCTTGCAGCGACAGCCAAAAGGCAGAACTGTTTACCGCCCAACTACTCAATGTGTTCATTCGCCCACGATTCGAAAGATGTAGATGAACTTCCTAAATAGCCCATTTCCTTTACGCCACCGTTGAGATCCGCTTACTGCTGTTGATGCATCCCAAGAGACTGGTAGACTGAAGTGCTGGTGGAAGGCTCCAGAATTCATCTGGTGACTGGTAAATTATTGTATATGTTACGGTCTTCGGGATTGCGTTATATAACTCACTTGTTCAATGCAACACTTCGGACCACACGATTCTCCTCGGAATGAAAGGTATCAAAAGTTACTGTGGTTTTAAATCAAAATAAATCTCCAAATATCATGTCTTCGTACAGGCCAATATAAGCTTGCTTCTTATTTTTTCAAGGTAGCATATGGTCAGTATTAGAGTAGTTTATCGTTATCCATGATCACGAGTGCAGTTTTAAAGACAACCGTTTTTCCATAAAGCAGGCCCACAGAATTTTTAGTGAGATCAGTGGGAGCCTAGAAAGAAATGAATACTAATCTTCAGCCTTCCTAGACGTTCAACAAATATTCGTCAAAGTTTAGGTTTCTGGTCTTCTTTTCAACCTGAAGTCAATCCTACTTTAACCAGTCTACCTCTATCTTTATCTTTTTAGCCTCCGAAACTACCGTAAGGTATTACTTCAGAGGATGATGAGGATGATGTGTATGAATGTGAATGAAGTGTAGTCTTGTACAATCTCAGGTCGATCACTTCTGAGAAGTGTGGTTAATTGAAACCAAACTACCAAAGAACAACGGTATCCACGATCTAGTATTCAAATCCGTAACCAGTCCACCTTAGGTATTTACCAAGACTTACCAACATGGGTGGTTTCCTCAACTCAATTATAATCAGGAATTTTTTATCTGCAAAGATAATCTATCTGAAGTTCCATACAGTTCTATTTCAGGTCCAATTCTAAATTTGATCTACATTGCAGTTCTTCCCAATACGGAAGATATCACAGTTGCGTCTTTCGAAGACGACACAATGATTTTGAGGATAGATAGTGAATCTAACCTTACCTCGGGCAAATTGCAAGCTGTACTTAACATTATCAACAAATGGCATAGATGAAGGATGAAAGTCAATCCTGAAATGTATGTCACGTAACGTTTACCACGTGGAGGAGTAATTGCCCTCTGGTTCAATGGATAATACTCTCATCCCTAATGTGGATGTGGTACGGTATCTAGGTTTATATCTGGATTATACATTAGTCTGGAAGGATCACGTCAGAAAGAAAAGGAGGCAACTGAATGCTAAACTTGCACGAATGTGTTGGCTCTCAGTAGACAGTTTTATTTTTCCTTAGCGAATAAATTATTGATATAAGATTTTCTTGAAACCAGTATGGAGATATGGTCCGCAAATGTAGGGGACTACTTGTAATAACGTTGAAACCATCCAACGATTTCAAAAGAAGGTGCTAAGTATGATGTCAGGAACTTCATTGTTCACTATGAATGAACAAGAATCTTGGAGTGCTACGAGTCCACCAGAAGATACGAAGGATGAATAGGGACTTTATAAAACCTGGAAAACCATGCAAATCATTTGGTGGTGAATTTATTTCATAACGGTCAGGAAGTAAGACGATTGAGGAAGCTACATATACTGGACCTAGCTCATCTTTGAGGACATGGATGATCATTGGAGTGCATGATCCATGGGAATATACAGTGGTTATTATGTAAAAATAGTTCAAACTTTAAAAATCTATTAGTAGGAATTTGTAGTATTTGGCTATTGTGAAGGTTCGTATCATCCTCATGCATCCTCTAAATTAATACTTTACGGTGGATTTCGCAGGCTAAGCAGAAAAAGAAAAGAAAAAAGACTATTCAGAAGGTGGTGGTTAACTCTGAATCGGCAGTCTGCCGATTCTGCTGTGCTGTTCTGCTCAGCCGATTCTGCTGAGAATTCGGAGTCTTTATATTTTTGTAGCTATTGTTTTTATCCGACTTTAATATTTGTGACTTCACTTGAATAAGTTTAATGTTTTGTGAGTTTATTATTTTCCTGATATTATTATTTGTTATCTTTGTTTTTTTTTTTTTAGATAATTGCTTCGTTTGTGACATGAGAAATAATACATATTATTGATATTGTACTTGAGGTGGGCTAGTTTTAGATGACTCAGCCAAAAATTATTCTTATTATTGCAATATTTCTGGCTAGCGATAACAAAAATAAATTGTAAAAAAAAAATGTGAAAATTATTAAATAATGAAGAAAAAATATTTTTATGGACTTATACGAAGATATGCCATGCTTTCTAAACAAAATGAAGCTGTGTATGTCATATCTTTTTCATACAAAAGTTCAGTACGCAGAAGAAATTTAAAGAAAGGAATTAATTCATGCAGCACTTAGGATGAGACAGAACATTTATTTTCTATAAAAGATTTATACATTTTTTTGGTTTATTTTATTGCATCATTATTTTTTCACAATATAAAAATAAATAACCAATGCTAGGAGTACATTACAACTTTGAAAACCTAACTTTGACACCTTTTTGGAAAATATCTTATTGAAAATTTGTGTTCAGTATAATTTAGATCTGTATAAGAAATCATATTCTTAATTTTTAATTTAAAAAAAAAAACTGATTTTGTGGTTGACATTGTCAACTTATCCTATTTTAAAATCAATTTAAAAAATAAGCCATTACGTTAATTAAAAATAGGTTATTTTTCAAATCTTCTTATCTTTTATATTCTCTGATAGCTATGAATGAAACTATGTTTATTGAAGTTGTAGAAGTTGAAAATTCTCAGAATTAAACGTCGTATATTTAATTATTCTTAGTCGTTGAAATCAAATGTGTGGAATAAGTCGTATGCATTTAAGTAAGTTGTAAGTATGCATTCCTTTCAGAAATAAAGATGAAATAATTTTTTAACCCGATTGTTTCTGCTAAACATTTACAAAAACCAATTAACCTTGTTACAGAAGCAAACTTTCTTACATATTCGGAAAGTGAATGGTGTTGCATGAAATTTTGACGGTTCAGGTAACTTTGGTTTATAAAACAAAAATTAAAAATGTTCATGATTCTTTCCCTGATTCTTTTTTTTATTCCAATTATTAAAAATCATGTTGAAAATTGAATATTGTCAGTGACACAGTTATTACTTAATAATTACGATTTTAATATAACATTTATATTTTTGTAATTAAAAAATATTTTATTTTTTAAAGTTTTCTAAATTGTATATATTCCAGTAATTCCAGATAAAGTCTGTAATCAATTTAACTGTTAGATTTATATAATGAAATTATGCTTATTATCATTAAATTAAAAAAAAAAAAGTGTGATGTAAATTATCAATCACTGAAATTAGTCATAGAGAAATAAAATGTATACAATGTGTAATATATTTGTTTTAATTATAATATTCTATTCGACATTTAATTACGTTGAACAGCTTTTAATTTGCAAAGAGAGAAAAATCACGTATTTATAAAAATCTTTTTACATGTTTACATGTGTAAACATCTCAATTACAATTTTGTAATTATAAATATCACATATATAGTGAAGAAAATATAGTATACGTGACATTTTCTCCAAAAACAATATTTTTCGAGCTATTTATTTGCTTCCCTCTATAGCGTGATAAAACATCTTTTTTTTAGTTTGGCTATTGTTAAAGAATAATAGCCAATATATCAAAGGAATTAAATAATTGATTTTAAAATTAAGTAAAAATAGCTAACTGCATTATACATTATTTATAAAAATGAAATAAATTTTAGAAATGATGTAGAGTTATTAAATTTTATAATAGGGTTACTTTACAACAACATTATGTTATTTATGTTTTACAGATATCTAAAATACTGTTTATTTAGAAAACAAAACAAAAACAAATTAATGCACAGTGTGTAAACTGAATAAATATTATACGTTGCAAAGTTTTAGCTCTATAAATAATATAAACCAAACTCGACACAATTACTTTTAAAAAAGTAAAAAAAAAAAAAAAAATTGCTAAAGATTTTGTGCAAACGTGAATTTTTATTAATAAGATAGTCTCTCTTATCATTCATAAAACATAAAATATTTGTTAATAAAATAATTACATTTAGAAACAAAACCTAAGAAAATTACAAAAACTATCGTTTAACACAATTTCATCTTATGCCTTTACTAGCCCATCTTACGTCTTACGTCTTACGATCATACGTCTTTCATCTTACTCGATATTAGCCCATTTTCGAACCAGATCGATATAATTATTAGATAATATCATGTCGAAAATTTCATAAAAATTTAATGTACCCATCAAATGTTTCTATAAAAGCTACTTAGCAGATAGATATACAAAATGATTCATTAGCAGAATTACTTTTTGTGAATATTTCAATGTTTGAAATTAAAAAAATTATATAACTAGTATAGTTTTTTATTCCTTTTATTTAAAGTTATCTTTTTATTTATCTATATCATGTAATAACCCGTTTCTTTTTAATGTCGTTAATTACGCATTTCTTAGCTACACTTATCATCTGGTAATGTACCCTCCCAAAGTCTCTTGTAAACGTCAATCTCCTTTCCTTTTTAACTATATGTCCACTTACAATTTTTAACTAAATTCCAGCCTTTAAAATTTAGTTATGATAAATTGTGACTTATCAATGTAATGTATTTCATATTCTCCACTACTAGTAGTTTTTTTATTTTTCTCATTTCGTAATAAAGTTTAATTTTAAACTTTTCAGTGTATAATATTTATCAATTTTCATCTTAATTAAGCAACCAATATTTTCCACAGGCTTTCCTACATAAAGGGCTACATTTTTGAAAAAATACTGAAAATTTTCATTATAATCTATCCTTAACAGATTTTCGTAATTAATTCATTTCTTTTTTTTTTTTTTCAACAAAAGAAAGTCACAGTTAGTGAACAACATATATGTTAGCACTCTGGCTAACTACTAGCCGTGCGAGGATAATTGGTAAATTAATTAAAA
>JAAAKQ030182469.1:0-12242 GCA_010016005.3 Zanna intricata | reverse complement strand
AGCCTCCAGGTTATACGGCAAGGGTTCGAGCCAAGCGAGCTCTAGGAAGGGCTAGAGCGAAGCGAATCCTGATCTGCTAAATATCCCCTGACCGCAACGGGAAACGGCAGTAACCGTTTAGCGCGGGCGAAGCCGCAGCGGGGATGCTAGCATATATATATATATAAAATCGATGACACTCCTGGTAATGTAAGGATTCCAACGCGGGGTCATACATCTAAATCTGCTCGGCCATTGATCTGCTACAGTGGAACAAACATATATACGCCCTAATAATTTACTACACGACTGTCCACAAGTAAATAAGATTAAAAATGTTGAAAACTCCATGATCAAATAAACATTAAGTAAAAAAATTTAAGACTTTTTTTTTAACCTCTGGAACCACCGTTTGGTATTATGGTCAGAGGATGAGTGATTTGTAGTGTGTGTGAAAAATGCCATGCCTGACCGGGATTTGAACCTTGAACCTCCGGATGAAAGGCCGAGACTCTACCACTCGCGCCACGGAGAGTTGCAAAGACTTCGAATTTACAAAGACTTAGAAACTTTCAATAGACGTTTTCAAGAAATATTTTTACTGCAACGCCCCCTGGTGGATTACCATTGTAGAACTAATCTAAGAACGTGTTCTGAGGTGATACCAATGTAATGCAATGAGGTAATAATTATGTAATGAAAAAAAACCGTATCAAAAACGCTCAACCTTTAGAGAAACACATATAATGCAGAGCCTCCTGGTGGCCTATAACCATAATACTAATCTAAGAACCTGCTCTGAAGTGAAACCACGTAATGCAAAACCGCATCGAAATCGGTTCGAAAACATATGAAAAAGACTGAATTGTCACAGTTTTATTCTAGATGAAATAAATATTCGGAGCTACAATATGACAACATATTAAAATTGGAATTTTTTATCCCAGCTAAATGAAGATTTTCATAAAAGAAGTTTAGCTAAACAAATATATATGGAATAAAAAAATATTTTAGGATATTTAATGCAAATGTGATTCTCTAAATGTTATATAAAGGTGAACAAAAGAAAACGAAACAGTATTGGTACTGAATTGATTAATAGAGTGGATTAAAAGAATGAAACATCAAACGTGAATACTGAAGAAAAAAACGGGTTGATAAAATTAGAGCTGAATATTGTTTATGAGAATAGAAAAGAGAATAAGTAGAAAAATTTAAAACAAGAAAATACTGTTTTGAGTCATATATTAACCTAAAAATATAAATTAACGAGATATTTTGAAGTCGAACTTAAATCTTTTTCGCAGAAAATACAGCAATTAATTTCAAATAACATATAAATGACGGAAAAAAGTAATCGACTATTAACGTATTTATTACGTTACATTGGTTTCTATTCAAATAAAAATAATGATTTCAATTTGATTATAAAGTATGAAATTGCACACAGAAGTGGAACAGAAACAGAAATGAGATAAAAGTGACTAACCTCGACTACCGATAGGATTAATTCCGTTAACGTTATTTATATATATATATATAAAATGATAGATTTATCATAAATTTTATTGGATGACTGCATTTTATCACCTTTATGTATTTTTTACAAAGATTTTAGACAGGTTAATGGTTTTTTTTTACGGTTAAATTAATACACAACGTAATGTTTAAGTAATCCCTAAATTGCAACCTCCTGCATAATGGGAATAATGTATTTTAGTGATTAATTAAAATATCAAATATGGACATCACATTGTATCCTTGTACGCCTGTTAAATTACAAATACACTTTTTTAAAAGTACAAAAATATTATTTTGTTAACATCTGGTTTTTTTTTCTTAGTTTTTTTAGTATTGTTATTAATCAATTATTGTTATAATGAATTATTTCGTATTTTTTTTTTACAACCACAGGTTAATAATTAATAATAAAACAACATATTTAAATTAAAAAAAAAGAAAATGAAGTCGAATTTGTACCGATATGTCTTCTCCTTGTAAGATCAAATTATTTCATTGATTAAAATTTTATTTGACTCTAACTCTGGAACCAATGAAAATAAGTACCACTTATATAATGTCGTCTTATATAATGTCGTCAGTACGACATATAATGTCGTCAAGAGATTGTTACTGCAGTTAAGAAAAAGTCCAAAATCAAAATGTTTTTGGGATTTTTTGGATATTTTTGGCCAAATAGATTGCAATCAAAAGGGGAAGTGCACAATAAGATGTTACAACATTTCTAAATCCAATATTCACATTCTATGGCTAATCGTTTTTAAGTTATGCAAGATACATGCGTGCGTACTTACAGACGTACGCTGAAACTAATCAAAATGGATTCGGGGGTGGTCAAAATGGATATTTCCGTTGAAATCTGAAAACTGAAATTTTATGCGATTCCAATACTTTCTTTACTTCTTCCAAGGAATAAAGTATATACATATACAGGTAGATAAAAGATATATAATATGTTATACATAAAATATATTTGTGCGTGTGCGCGTGAATTTTCGCGGTGTGTGTGTGTGTGTGTGTGTGTGTACATAGAATCCAATTTCGCCAGAAATATCACAGAACATAATCACAATTATAACCCTAATAATTTTATTAAAATTCTTGAATATTCTTATTACATTCATAAAACAAGCAGTTTAGAAAAATTATATATGTATCTTTAAAAAATAAAAGACTGATAAAATTTTTAAAATTTTAATTTTTAATTTTTAAAATAATATCTTATTCAAACAAATATTTAACAATCATTTTAACTCTTAAGTTGGGAAAACTATTTCATTCTATTAACATAACAATTGTTCACTTTTTATTGACATGACGTATAATCTGACTTTGTTTTAACTCCTTGAATATCAATTGTAATATTTATTTTAAAAATATACTTCATTAAAATTATTGATATGTAAAGTAAACATTCATAAATATATTATCTTTCCTGATGATGGAGTAGAAATATCCGAAAGCGCTTGAACATAGTTTCTATTAATGAATGTTGGCAAGTGGAAAATATAATTATATAAATATTTATATTTGTTACCAACGGGCAAAATTAACATATATTAATTTTTAAATTGTATATATTTATAAATAACAACTTTAATTTTTTTTATTTTTATACTGAAGATTTATTATTACATAATTTTTTGTTTCAGTCTAAATATACTAAAATTTTAGAAATTTTTCTCCCGTTTCTATTCTGTTCAGGAAAAATGTATTAAAATAAAATAAAACTATTAAAGTTTTCCCCAAAAATCATAATTAAGTGTACTTTTTAATTTTTGAAACACAACCTTTTTATTTTTTCTGCCAATATTTTCCAATAATAACACTTTAATGTGCAAAATCCATTCAGAATACACCACTGAGAGAAAATTATTTGATTCAGAACCTCGATTCTGCATCGAATATTTATATATAAATGTAGCGTATAACTGATTGCTGCTTAAGAATGAAGGCTTAGTTTCATGATATAATTAATGGTTACAGATATAATTAAATATCCTATATTCCTAGAATATTGATTGAATTTGATTTAAATACGAATTATAACTAAATTTACAAATTAAAAATTTTTATTTTAAGCAATAAGTGTAAATATGATATTTTAATTGTAGTTTTATCACGATTTAGATCGATAATATAAAAATTTCTAATATGATATTTGGTTAATTATTTCAGATACTCAACCCATAAGACCCATAACACCTTCTTCAGTTTATGCTTTCGTAATTAATAGAAAGGCCTCTCTTCTGTTAACAAACACCCTATCAGCAAATAGAATATGAGGAACTTCCTAAATATATTCAAATCAAAAAAAAAAAACTAAAAATATTTATGTACGTAAAATAACACCTGATTATAAAAAAAGAAAGGAAATGAAAGGATTATTTAATTTTTAATGAAAAATTATTTATAACAAAATAACATTTGTTTTTTATAATATTAATTTACCTAAGGAGAATGAACGACTTATTTTTTTCTTTACTTAATTTCTATACTTATTCTTACTTTGTAGAATGTTAAAATCCGTAAAGTTTGACAGAAATTGTAAAAGTTTTCTGTAATACGACTAATAAAGTTATAAACTTTTAATTACAAAGGACCTATGTAATTATGCTATCTGTCAATATCAGATTTTTATTTTCTCAAATTTAAGCCGATCTCATTATGAGTTTACTCTTATAACTTTAGTAATAAGATTGACTGAAAACATTAAGTACCTATAAAGTAAAGTATTACTTCTGAAATAATTTTATGACGTTTAGTTTATTTTTTAATTTTATAAATAAAATTACTTTTATAAGATGTAAGTAGATTTTAAATCAATGTTAAACTATATACTAAAAAAATTTGTATATTAAAAATTTAATGTAATGAAGAAATATCTCCCTCGATAAAATAATTATTTACAATAAAAAAATAAATTGTATCTGAATATTATTAATACAGGTAAGTTCTTAGATATGAACTACAGTTTTTCTTACAATAAAAAAAAATACTATTTTGCATTGTACTGTAGTAAATCGTAATTCAACAAATAATGGTACTGCAATATACATTTTTTTATATGAATTCACAAGAATCTTAGATTCCTAATGTTACAAAAGCCTAAATAAACTGGTCAGACTTATTCACACAAACTAGTCTTATCTGATCACGCGCACACACCAATATATGAGACTGCCTTAATGAATCAAAGGTTAGTTAGTTATCAACATCATGTAGTTGATATTTTTTTGTTTTTTATAATTGAATTTTTAATTTTTAACAAAAAGATTATAATAATTTTAATAAATAAAGAAAACATTGTTAACTGTTTCTCAATATCTCTGATGGCAAATGTATTCACATAAGAGAATTAACTTGATGATATCTAAATAATAAAAAAAAAATTCTGATCGATGTTTAATATGAATGTATGGTATTTCTCGGAATTTCACAGCCAAAATTTTATTGAGGTTAATTAGACGAGTTAGCGAGCAAAACGAGCGTTAGGTTTTTTGATATGGTACGAAGTTCAGTACACGGAATAGTTAATAGTTAACCTAATTTAACTATAAACTTGATCTAAACCTAACAAAACCCAACTGGATTCTACTTAAACCAATTTATTTAGCGTGTAAATAATGTATATTGCACCTAACTTTCACCTAAGATTAAGGTTTTTATTTCTTCTTTTTAGTTTCCGGAACCATTATAAGGTATAAATAAGGATGAATGATTATGATATGTATGAATGTAAATAAAGTGTAGTCTTGTACCGTCTCAGGTCGACCGTTTCTGAGATGTGTGGTTAATTGAAACTCGACCACCAAAGAACACCCGGTATCCACGACCTAGTATTTAAATCCATATAAAAATGACTGCCTTTACTAGTATTTGAACTTTAGAACTCTCGACTTCGAAATCAGCTGATTTACGATGACGAGTTTACCTCTATACAGACCCAGTGGATCACCTACGATTTCTTTTCTATTTATTTTTTTTTACCTCTGGAACCACCGTTTGGTATTACATCAGAGGATGAAGATGAATGATGTGTAGTGTGTGTGAAAATGCCATGCCTGACCGGGATTTAAACCCGGGACCTCCTCCGGATGAATGTTGGAGACGCTACCACTCGCACCACGGAGACTGGCATCTAAGATTAAACTAACGTAACTTAGCCTTAAGTGAATCTAAAATTTGAGACTTAATGGCATCAGGGACAAAAAATGATGAAGGTCTATTTGAAGTAATGCTTCAATATGTTAGTGAGTTTTTCCTGTCAAATAATCCTAGTTACATGGTATATTTCGCGTATCTTTTAATATAATTAGTAAAATTAGTAATAGTATTTAGATATATTTTTTATTATTCATAATAAATATCCATATTCCAAGATGTTTAATACTAATTTTTTATTCTACCGCCATTTCTTCAACTAAATCTTATTTAATTATTCAAATATATGTTATTTTAAATTAATTAAAAAGTAAAAGTAGTTTTATTTTTTACTGTGAAATTCCGCAAAGCTACCGAATTGTCTTTTAAAAGTAATGTTAATAGGTTCAAATTTGAAAATTAATACAAGAAGTAAGATGCTAACATTTTCTCAGTGTATGGTTTTTTTGTGTTAGCGCACAATCCCCAACATACGTTCAGACAACTACAAAATTTGTTATCTATGAATAAATAGACAATAAAACTAATTTTTTATTATTATTTAAAAAATTTTTGGCTACAAAATTATATTATCACGAATATTATATTATACAACCTGGTCAAATGTTATTATGAATCATTAGTGTGGTAGAAATCACATTAACACTAAAATAATGAAGGTAGAATCTGTTACAAATTGATCCTTATGAAAACAACGTGAAAATATTGATTTTATTTTAATTTATTCTTATTCTAATTTAATTAAAAAATCTGATATGGACATCACATAACTTCCTTGTACGCCTATTAAATTACACATATTTTTAGAAGTACATACAATTTTATTTCACTAGTAACTTGAAATAGTAACTTGAACCATGAGGATGGTATGTGTGAATTGTATATGTACAATTATTGATAATATTGTATGTAATGAATTGTAGCATGTGTGAAAAAATACCATGTCTGACCGGGATTTGAACCCGGGACCTCCGGATGAAAGACCGAGACGCTACCACTCGCGTCACGGAGGCCGGCATTTATATATATATAAAATTTTATTGTTATTCAATTATTATTTATTGTAAAATGTTTTTTACAATCACAAGTTAATAATTAATAAATCAATATATTTAAATTAAAAAAAAAAAGAAAAGACGTCGAATTCGAACCGACGTGTCTTCCCCCCTTGTAAGATCGTTGAAAAGCTCTCAATGAGGGCTTATTAGTGCAGTTAAGAAAAGTCCAAAATCCAAATTTTTTGGGATATTGGGTTTTTTTTTGTACTCTTTTGGCCAAATCGATTGCAATCTAAAGGGAAGATGCACAAATAGATATAACCACAGATCTAAACCCAACATTTCAATATACTACAGCTAATCGTTTTTGAGTTATGCGTGAACGCACATGTAACAAACGTCACGCCGAAACTAGTCAAAATCGATTCAGGGATGGATATTTCAAAACGGATATTTCCGTTAAATCTGAAAATCGAAATTTTTCGCGATTACAATATACTTTGTACAAGGAAGTAAAAAAAAAAAAAAAAAAAATAGTACAAAGAGGGAATTTAAAATCGCCAGCAAATGAAAAAAAAAAATCAAATTGAAGGACAGTTATAAATTTTACTTTTATTCTACTTAAAGGAAAATAGAATTATTTCAATTATAGCTTGGTTTTTAATTTAAGTGAATGAAAAGTAATTATTATATAACTAGTAGTTGTTGAAAGAGTGTATGAAAAACTAACAATAATTTTTGCTTAACATGGAACAAGCAATTAAAGAATCATTAATTATGTATAAACTAGATAGAGTATGTAATATATTTCAAGAATTTATAATAGAATAACCGAAAAAGGTTAATAATAACAGGAAAAATTAAAACTATGAACCGTGTAATAAAAGATTTTTAAACAAAATACTTTAATGCAAAAACACTGGTTACGTCAGACTTCTTTAATTTATTAGTAAATTCTATGAGAGTTAATCATCTACCATAACTTATTTAGTTATGCGGTTATCACTACTGTTTTGAAATATAATAATAATTTGAAATAATAATATGTATTAACTTTATGAATTTTGTGTTTATTTCTTTATGCGGTTCTATTAGCAGAATTTTAGGCAAATTAAAACGAAATTGATCTTGATTTAAGAAAATCTTTTATCAAGAGGAAAGAATTTGTTAGTTGATGAATTAATAGGCAAACCGGAGAAATCGTGTTCAAATTTAAAATAACATATTATCTAAGATAACTTCTTTTTCTTTTTTTTTTTAATTTTCAATCTCATCAGTAAGGATGGAAATGCTAACAAAGAAAGAAAATTCGTACGAAATCAAATCGAAATTCAAATAAAATTATTGTTTTCCTCATAAAAACAGATTAAATAATTAAAAATATAATTAAAAAAGTATTTAATATTATATAAGTAACTTGGTTTTTTAATATTTGCACTAATATCTGTATGCACTAATGTCTTTTAAACATGGAAAAATGATAAATATAGTAATTCTAGATGCCTAATTCAAATTAAAATAATAAAAAGAAATATTAATTAATTGTGAATCAACGTGTACAACTGAAAAAAAAAAACAAAATTCGTTATCGTAAAACCTAAAAACCACGTTTAAAAAAAAAATTTTAACTATGAACAGGCGACTTTCAATTTCATTCCATTACATCAATGAAGGGAAAATCAATGAAATTTCTTTATAATAAATAAATTACATATTATTTATCACCGCAATTATGTAAAATTATACCTGAAAGTGATGATAAATCTATATTCCTATGGATAAAAAAAGGTGATCTTAAAATTATGTCCAATCTCGTACTAAGTATTCCATATGCTTACTTTAAAAAACCTCCTAGGATTAGCTATAACATAAATATAACTACAATTTATAATATTAATTTAACTTCTACTAATTAATTTCTTTTGTGGGTATAAAAATTTATTTGTACGTTTACTAAAATACCTATATAAAATTTTATACAAAAAAGAACATTCAATGTAATTTTTTAAAGATTTTTGTATAAAATATTCTTTTAGTTTGTTTATAGAATCTCGATCCACCACCTCGGTTTGTAAATAGATTTGTATTTATTTTGGTCAGTTATTGAAGATTATAGCAATCAAATGAGAGAATTATTTTTATTTAAGAGAAAAAATCTGACAATACAGTTGTAAATCTTTCCCACCACGCGGCTTTTTTCTGATGCACGGCTTACACATACAAATTAATTTAAAATATTTATCATTTTATTTAAATATAATATTTTTTGTTTAATTCAATGATTCTAACTAAAGCGCGTGCGCTTGCTGTATTTCATTTGCGTGACTGTGATGGTACAAACGGTCATTTTAAATACTTTTTTACCCGTTAAATACTATTCATTTATTTAATTTTATCGCTCACCTGTAACGGTACAACATAGAAGACGACTTCAGCAGTTGTAGGTGTACGTTAGTGCTACACTAGCGCTCCTTGTGAGAGTGGGTACTATTTACACACTATACCCACTTAGTCACTAGTTTATTTAGTGCAATTTTTGGGGTAGGCGTGCGATTTTGCAAATATTATTATTTTTTTATTGGTATCAAGTGTGCCTAAGAAAAATAAAACCTGAATTAGGCGAAATCTTGAGATATTGAGGGTGACCTTATTCTGCAGATCTCACCCCATTGACCGTTTAAGTTGAAAATTTAATGGAATCAATATCTCATATATAGAAGTAATCTACCAAAAAATCGCTCCAGTAATCATGGAAATATGAGGTGATTTAGGTAACGACACCTAACACCGAATACATACATGTACATACCGAAATCCGAAAAATTTCAATTCGGTTTTTTGGATTCCTTAGATGTCAAAACGTATACGCATTTCATATACGGTGAAAACCGCATATGCTCAAAATGGAGAGAGATTACCATACTTTCCCATCTACAAATATTAATTTGCTATAGCACGAGGTGGAAAAATGAAAATTAAATTAAATTGTGAAACTTTCTCTAAAACGTTACATTTCTTTTTATAATAGAGGACTACTCTTTTAAAATATTAATTGAGAGATCTTATGCTTCATTAGTTTTCTTTTCTAACAAATTAATATAAAAATTATTTTTAGAATCGGTATGAACATTTCAATTTTTTTACGGCAGAAAAATTCATCAAGTTAATAAGAAAAGAGCTGATACATAGCAGGCAGTACTCTAGCGAAACCGAATATTAGTAATTTAAAATATAATATTTACGCTATTAGTACCATAAAGGTTTTACTGGATTGTAAAAACATAAGACTTTGAAAATGAATAAATCAAATATCCCAATAATTTAACTATTTTTAATTAAAAAGTACTAGAGACTCTGGGAGAAGAACGATGGATTCCAAACCTTATTATCACTATAGAATATGTGACTTGAAGGAAGGTATAACAAAATTTTGAAAAATCACAACAAAACGTTACAACACAAAATTATATTTTTTATAAATGGGATGCTAGAAGGCTACAGTACTGGAGAGAAAATATAAGTTGTTTATTTTTCTTTGAAAGAAAACGCGTTTTTTAAAAGAATGGTTGAACATATGGTTCAATCAATTCTTCAGTTGGTTCAACTGGCTTCAATTGGTTTTTTGCTTCATTAATTTTTACAACTTAAATGGAGTCAGCGGGTTAAGGAATTTTGAGGTTAATGAAGCTTAAACTGAGTGAAGTTATTGAATTTTTTGCTAATTTCCAAAAGTAGAACAGTTATTTTAAAATTTATGGTTATCGAAATACACTATCTTTTGTTAGAAAAATATATAATACATATTAAACAGAATTTTAACCAGATCACTACTTATAACATTTTACATAATTAATTAACGATTACTTAAAAAATAATCAATAATTAACAGCAGTACTTTAAAAAAGTAAAAAAAAAATCCCATTCGGCTTACTGGAAGGCGGAAGTTGATTTCACTGATGCTAAGTAGGGGATAAAAAACACATTTTGGTGATACCTTGTCGTAAGGGTTGGTCATATCAAAAATTGTTACATACAAAGGTTTTAGATAATGTTTTAAAGTAATGAACACTTTATATTGATTCGATAATGTGCCTATTAAGGGACGTATGATTTTTTTTTTCGAAACTCCATATTTTCCATCCCTTGGACCAATGTTTGGTGATATCAAAAAACTTTACTTATATAAGCTTCCTTATTCAAGCAATGGTAGGAACTTTAAACGAATTTGATATTTTACTATATAAGAAAACTGTAGCGATATTTTTATTTATTTTTTTTGGAAAAAGTCCCCGATTTCTTCCCCTATGGTCCGATTTTTTTCCTTTAATGAAATCGATTGAGATTTTGGGTCGTTATATCAATTTGAAAGTTACTGGCGGAAAATTACGGCAGTTAATATGTTCACAAAAAAGTGAAATATAAATATATATATATATATGTACTTTGCATATTTAAACTGACGCTTGTTTTGGGATCTGGGGAATGTGAAACGGAAAGATATATCGAAATTTTCCAAAAGTCGAGTCATGGTATACATTACAACAGGTAGCTTTCTTATGAAATCTTCCTAAAACCACTGACGGAGCAATTGCTAATATGTCATGTAACAATAAAATAATAAATTCTGGAAAGGAAAGGGAGATGGAAAGCTATAGCGCCTAGAAATGTACAAAATTTTAACTTCTTTGTATCAATAACTTTTTTATGACCTGGCCTTTGAGGTCGATAATTTTTATGTTTCCAATTTTGCAACTTTTTCACATTTTTTTTCTATTCAAGAGAACAAGGGGTTAATTTAAAAATGTAAGAGGACCGCGTTTTTGTTGGCCTGAGAAGGTAGAACCACCTTTCAAAAATGAACGCAAAATATTCTCTATAAATCGATATGTTTAGTAGAGGGAGCTAATAGGGTTAGCTAGCTAGAATATATAGCACGTCAAGAGGTCTGACGCTTTTTTTTTTACAATGTTACCCTATTATATTATATTTTGAAACAGAATGGCTTATTTATAAATATTAATGAATTTAATCATTAATATTTAACGTGATATTGGAAGCCTAAGGCTCAATTGATATCGTAAATCACAATGTATATAATTTTCCTGTTTAATTAAATTTTTTAATCTACAGAAATTAAGAAAATTATTAAATTAGCTATAATGTTATCGTGTTTATTTGTTTACAACTTATTGATGATATTTTTATGAAGAGAATTAATTCCGGTTGGAGTATAATTATTAATTCCGGTTATTAAGTATATTCCTTCCTTCTTTGTCACATGAAAAGAGAGACAGAAAAAATTTTTTTTTCTTTAGTTCCAGAAATTACTTAGGAGAAAAAAATAAACCGTTATTAGATTAATTTACAATAGTATGTAGTTAATCTCGTTTACTGACTAACAGTATTTTAAATAAAACGAAATATTTTTATTTAATATAACTAAATTTTACTGTAATTACCTCCTCTAATTACAGAACGCAACTACATAATTATTTTTGGATAATTAAATATAATTGAATTGCATATGTTACAGTAATAAAACTATAATGGAATAAATGATTTTTTTTTTTTTTTTTTTTT
>JAAAKQ030182468.1:9907-23185 GCA_010016005.3 Zanna intricata | reverse complement strand
ATATTGTTACCATACACCTTTAACACGGCGACGCGCAAGGATGAGAAAATATCAGCGGGAGTGCAGTATACTTACTTACGCGCGTACAGAGGTGGGCACTCCCACCATATTAGCTAGCTGATCGCGCATATACCCCACCATTGCAGGCTCTAATAAATAAAGGCTTCTTGGCATGAAGCGGGACTTCATTGCAGACCGCTACCTGGAGAAGACCGACGGAGTTCGCTGGCCGGTTCAACGTGGGACTACCCCGCTGGAGCAGCAGGCCTGGCCAACCCGCCAAGGGAGCTGCTGGATGCGAATGCTACTGCTCCCTTCGCTCCAGCTCGCAGGGCTTCCACCGCCCTGACCAGTGGACGCAGTACGAGGGCCGGCCCAGCGTGGATCGGCCGGGGAGAATCGCTTCGGCCGCGCAGGCGAATGATGACCGACGCCGACCCGACACTGCGAGCCTCTGGGGGTTCCACTACCACGCTGTAGTAGGAACCGCCGCTGAGGGAAAGCCCGACCGGATTTCAACAGTCGAGCCGTAACTCCCCGACTGTAGCCGAGTCACCTTCGCCGGAGACCATTTCCCGGATCCAACAGCCTACGGCAGAAACGGCCCCTTTCAGGGCCATCAAAAGGTTTTAAGATTCCGATGTCGTCGAAGCCATTCAGCAACAATATATATAAAGACAGTCTAGCCAAAGAAATCCGCCCTCTGGATCTTCGCATTGCTCGTTATCCTTATGTTTGTAAGAATAATAGTGATAAATAATAACTGAAGTATTAAGGTTTTATAAAAAATGAAAAAGAAACTAAATTACAAAGACGGAATAATAGTAATTATCTGAAGGCTGAAACTCCAGAATCTATTTCTGTTGCCACGGTGACAGTAATATGGTAATAAGAAAAAGAATTAATTTTTTTTTCTTCAATGAATTCTTTCGTTAATTCACAACTTCAATCCCAAGGGGAGCTAGGTCCTCTATTTGTGGCTTAAAACCTTCCCAGGAATAACCCGAATGAATCCTGCAGTTTCTTTTGTTTTCTTCTGGACGAAAAACGCTTCAGAGTTAACATTACTCGAAAATTAGAAATCCTGCAAATTTTAAAGGGATCGGTTCATTGGTTCTCACGTGGTACTCTCGCAAACAAACAAACTTTTGGAATTTATATAAGATATATACAGCTTTTTTTTTAAAGATATTTCCAGATATAACTATAATGCAGAATTTTGCTTACTTATTCCAGATTCTCATTTAAATTTATTTAAAACATTTTAAAAAATATTAAAAAATTTAAGCTCTTTTATTTAATAATTTTTAGCAATTTAATACAATAAAATTTTACGTACCTTTTCGTTAAAAAAAAAATGTGTATTTGTAATTTAATAGGCGTATAAGAAAATCATGTGATCTCCACATCAGATTTTTTGTTTATGTCAACTCAAATGAAAACTGAAAATTGTTGTAAAATCTTGACAATATTTTAAGGAGGAAAAGGTAGATGAAAAAGGAAAATTTTTTTAGAAAAAGAAAGCCCGGGAGAAAGAGAGAAGCAGTTTATTGGGGTTCATGTCAATTACAGGCGAAATCTCCAGAGTTTTCTACTTTGGGGTATTGCGGTATAGAGAAACATTTCTGCTAGATAATTACATTTTCCACGCGCAACGATTAATATACGGAGATGCTCTTATTCTTCTCCCTTCCAACGCCAAATCCCACTCAAGAAATAACCTGAAACAGTGTTTTGTGGAATTTTGCACTAAAACTGTTACAACTTTTGCCTTTGTGTGAGTTTTATCCAATCCGAAAGTTTTCACTAATTACATATCAATCTAAATCATTGTATTCAACAGTAAAAATTTTATTTTTAATTAAAATTGTTATTGTTGTGAAATGTTACTTGTAAAACGTAATGACACTTGCAAAATTGAAGTAATTAAACGAAAAATTCTCTTTTAGTTATGAAATTAATTGTAAAATGTATAAAAAAGGAATAGAAACCGTTCTGTAGACAAAAGTAGTCTACAGAATTATTAATATATGCAGATATAATAAATACATATAGGTGAATTAAAAGAAATTTTGCATCAGTTAAAAAATTCAAAAAAATAAAAAACAAGATTCAAAGAAATTGGGGGTCAGATTAATTAAATTAGTCATAAGTAGCTTAGTACACCCTTTAAATTTAATACTCGTACTACCAGTGACAGTTAGTAACTAGTAGCTGATTGTGATGTCACTGTAGCCCAGTTATCAATTGATCAATCTCCTTTCGGGTAGAGATTTTATAAAAAGATATTTTACAAGTGAAATTAAAAAACCTATCAGATTTAGTTAAATTAGACAAAAAATTAAAATTTAAAATTATTATTAAATCCAAATTTAAAAATTTAATCTTGTCAACTAACAAAGATTAACATAACATATCTTGAACTTAAATCTTAAAAAAATGAAACTAAATTTTCATTACATTCAACGACAGAGATAAACAAGAAATTAAATGTGAGAAAAATCGTGGATTATCATTTAAATTACAGGTTCCTCTAAAAGATTTAAAAATTGCCAAATCTATTAAATTTAGGGCAAATGCTGGGACAAAATTTTTTAGTCCTTGAAATTATACCTTTAATTAAACAACTAATTTTATAAATAATTAAGCACGAAAATATTTAATTTAAATCATTAAAAATAAAACCTCTATCTTTAAGAATAATTTACGCATTATAAAATTAAAACTAAATTTAAAGCAAACAGCAAACGTTTCTAATCACAAAAATTGAGGGCCAACGAAATAAAAAGTTATTTATAAATCATTCAAAAGTGGTATGTTGGATGTTGTACTTGAATAGAAAAATCTGATTTGGATATCACATGACTTCCATGTACGCCTTCTTTCTCTTTTTCTGGTCAGCCCCCGGAACTACCGTAAGGTATTACTTCAGAGGACGAATGAAGAAGATATGTATGAATGTGAATTAAGTGAAGTCTTGTGCAATCTCAGGTCCACCATTCCTGAGAAGTGTGGTTAATTGAAACCCAATCACCAAAGATCACCGGTATCCACGATCCATTTTTCAAATCCGTATTAAATTAAGTATCTTTACTAAGATTTGAACCTTAGAACTCTTGAATTCGAAATTAACTGATTTTCGATGTCGTGTTAACCACTAGACGAGCCCGGTGGGAAATTAAGCCTATTAAATTACAAATGCACATTTTTGTTTAAATGTAAAGTACATAAAATTTTATTTCACTAATAACTTCTGATTTTGTTCAATTTTTTTCTGTTATTATCGAATTATTTATTGTAAAAATTCTTTTAATAATTTTTAACAAATATTTAAATTTATTGTTAATAAATCAATATATTTAAACTAAAAAAAAAGTTAAAAAAAAGGAAATGAAGTCGAATTGGAACCGATGTACCTTCCCCTTGTAAAATGAAAATATTCCATTAATTAAAATTTAATTTGGGTATAAATCTGGAACCAATGAAAATAAATACCACTTATGATACAGCATTGAAAAGCTCTCAATGAGAGCTTATTACTGCAGTTAAGAAAAAGTCCAGAATCCACGTTTCTTGGGTTTTGGGCTTTTTTGGACAACTTTGGTCAAGTCGATTGCAATCAATAGGGGAGCTGCACAAGATGTTAAAACAGTTATATCTAGGCTTACAACAGTTACAATGGTTTAAGTCCTTTCAATTTTCCTTTCACACAATAAAAAGTTAAAATTTAAAAATAAAAAAAACCCTGATATTTAATATAATTTTTAAAATTGCTTTGTTTATGGATCTATAAAAAACTTCATAACTTGCATGATTGAACCCAGTTGACCTCTTTGACTTTTCATTGAAAAAAATTGAAATATTCTTATATTCATTCAAGTTGTAGAATTTTTGAACGCAAAATGTAAATAAACAAATATATATATATATATAAATTTATTTGTAGGCTGTATATATGTTAGTTATGAGTATTTATTTATAAAAAAAAAAAAATTAGTGTTTTTTTTTCTTTACTTCTATTATTTTGTATATTAAATCTTAACACAGATTTAACTTTTTAATTTGCAAAATTATTCTTGTCAATGGAATTTTGTACCGCAATGCAAGAGTATTATTTATAACTGCTCAAATTGCCAAAGGTTATTGAATATATGTAATTATCTGTAGTAGTTTATCCGCAGTACAGTAAGTAGCATATAACAATCATCGTTCAGTTCAATTTCCCTTTTTTATTTTTTTATGTTGGTAGATTGGTTTTCCTCCTTGAAATTAGATTATTAATAATTAATTTTTATTATAAAATGCTGGTAATTCATTTACTTTTATTCACTTTTCTTTCACTTTTATATATTTAGAGATATTAAATAATTTATCGATATTTGGAATAAGTTAGATTAATAATGAGGTTTAATTGGATCTGGAGACCAATTCGGTCACGCTAGCTTGGAATGAAATTAAGGAATGGCCATACTTATCATTATCTTATTTATCTAACAGTTATTGTGTTTCTTTATATAACCATTTAATTATTATTATTTAAACGCGTTCATGTTTAATGTATGTTGAGTGGTTTAATAAAATACACATTGTGGTTATTATGATTATTATTATTCCGTAGTAATCTGAATGAAAAACATGTACTTAAATGATGATACCTCTGAAGAAAACAATATATTTGTCAACATTTCACAAACAAGTACTTCTGCGTACTTGTTAAAATATGAATTTACAGTAACTATACAATGTAAAAATATCTCATTCAAAGCTGAGATGTAGAATGCAGATATTAAGTTAAATATTTTACACCTGAAATGTCAAATCACAATAAATTATGTAAGTATAATATTAACTGAAAAATGTGTAACATAATATTGAATCCGTTTTTAAAAGATGAATGAATGTTAATCCTGTTAGATCTACCATATTACATTTGTGATGAAGAGGGGTAATTCCTCACTAGGTCAATTACATCAGATTGCCGTCTGATGTGGAGGATTCATTTCCGGGAAAAAAAGCAAGCAGCTTAACATTAAGTTCAGGGAGATGTACCGGTTTTTAAGCGGGGTCGCAAGTATTATTACCTAATAAAAAATTGCTGTACTCAGCAGTCCTGAAACCTATTCAGACCTACAGGATCCAACTATGGGGCACGATAAGTGAAAGTAAAAGGGTTTCAAAATTGTACATTTCGTTTCGCCACTTATTCTTGTTTGTTTCACTGTTGCTATGTTTGTTTAGTTATTTTTTGTATGATTCATAAGACTTTTTGTTTTCTTCAGTCATTTGACTGGTTTGATACAGTTCTTCACGATTGCCTATTTAGTACCAGTCGTTTCAGTAGATTAATAAGACAATATTTTTTTGTGCTTTGCTTACTTCTTATGTTCGAAAATCTATCACTGATTTTTGAACTCATGTTTATATATAATTAATAATGTTTATCATATATTTATGTACATTGTATAAAATATGTACATATGCATATGTATATAATATATATATATATATATTATGTATATAATATATATACATATATATTATATATATATATTGTCGTCGAATGGCTTCGACGGTACATAGAACCTTTTGGAGGCTTTAAAAAAGTGCCGTTTTTGTCGGTAGCTTATTGAAGAGCTGTTGGGCCAGGAGATGTCTCCGGCGAAGTCGAGACTCGGCTGCAATCGGGGAGTTGCGTTTGATCCGTTAAAATCCGACCGGGCTTTCCCTCAGCGGTGCTTGGGTTCCCACTACAGCGTGGTAGTGGAGACCCCCAAAGAGCCTCACAGTGTCGGGTCGGCGTCGGTCATCATTCGCCGGCGCGGCCGAGGCGGTTCTTCCCGAGCGATCCCGCGCTGGACCGACTCTTGCAACTGCGTCCGCCAGCTAGGGCGATTTCCATCGCCCTAGCCGGGCGAGCTGGAGCAGCAGCTCCAGCTCGCCGGGCTGCTGTGCACCCAGCACCTCCCTCAGCTGGTCAGCCAGGCCTGCTGCACCGGCGGGGTTGTCCCACGTTAAACCGGCAGGGAACTCCGTCGGTCTTCTTCCATCTTCTTGTTCTTCTTTTTCCAGGTCTTCTCCAGGCGATGGTCGACGATGAAGTTACACTTCATGCCTAGAAGCCTGTAGTTATTAGAACCTGAGTGGAAGGGCAGCGCCGCTATGGTAAGGTATGTGTGCGAGCAGCTAGTTATGTGCTGGCATTGTCGCCTGTGTACGTGCTTATGTATACCGCACTCTCTCTGACATTTCCTCGACCTTGCGTTTGCCTATTTCATAAGACATGTGGTAACTATATATATATATATTTCTTTAAAAGATTGGAGTGTTTGACGGATGGAAATCCCTCTCTACATGAAATTTGTTTTATATTCAACTTCATGGTCCCAGTATACTAGAACCGATTGTATATTAAAAATTGTGGCAAAAAAATCATTAATAAACACAATAGAAATATTCCATTAATTAATAAGTGATATCAATTAATCTATCAAAGCATATTATGAATTGTCTAAACGAATTGTTATTGGTCTTTCAATAATGCGTCGTTTTGTGATTAGCTAGATAGTATTAATTTCTAATTTTATTTGATTAAATGTGTAAACTTAAGCAGAGGTAAATTAAAAAATAAAAATAAAACCTGTATCTGATTTTATTGCATTTCAAGAGTTATGAAAGAATGTATGATAAAGCCTATTTTTTAAATGATATATTAGTGGTACTTCAGAGGATGATATGTATGAATGTGAATGAAGTGTATAGTCTTGTACAATCTCAGGTCGACCACTATGAGAAGTGTGGTTAATTGAAAAGATTATCACACTAGTTTTAATCACATATAACATACTATTTTCAGCAATAGATTTAGATTATTACTCTAAAATTTAGTTTTACAAATAGAATACCGCTAGAGGAATTATAAATATTGTTCATTTAAAAATATCTTTTACAAACCAAGTGCAGATCCAGTATCTATTTTATGCAATTTTAATTATGCATTTAATATACATTAATATACATTTATGCATTGGAATATTTGTATGTTTTTAAAAATGAGTTTGTGTAATATTTGATATGAGTACATAAAAAAAAGCGCACCGTCAAAATCCCGAATCAATTGTATTTTAAATTCACACCTATATTAAAATGTACAGTAACATATATTCATAAAAAATTAAATGTAAATCAATAGATTTTGTTAAACATGTATGTATTAATGTTGTTATTAGAAATAGAAATCTTTAATATATGATTAAATGATTTAATTATTAAAAAATAATCGTATGGTCAATCAAATAAAAAGAGATGCTGGCCTTTTTTAAAAATGCAGTTTTTTTTTTGTTAAAACTGTAAAAAAACTTGTTTAGCTCTTCAAACCTCTGCACTGGTATGGATAAAATAGGTTTAAACACGTCACCACACATAATAATGTAATCGATCTGAATTATTGATTTTGTTGGCTTTGTAACTGGTCCTCCCTGATCTTTCCGTAAATTAGGATAAGTAAAATAGAGCGTTTTGAAAACGTCCTGATCTTCATAAAGTATAAACCAAAAAGTATACCTGAAAGAGATACCAGATATGATACCACGACGTCCAGATTATAAGAAACGGTGTACAATTTGTCCAATACCTTTTAGTGATTTTGCTGATAAATATATATATTTTTATGATTTATGTTTACAAATCACACCGAATAAAGGCTCCTGTCTCACAGAGTTATTCTGATTCATGTAAATAATAAGTACAACTTTTGATTTCCTACTACCCAAAATTGACGATCGTTTATAGAGATTCGTAATTTAAAGAAGTCTTATCTCCCTAGTTGTTAAAATGTGACTGCTCATATAGTTATTAGATGACTGCAATTTAACCATTTTTACCAATATCTATTACCATTTACATTCATCAACTACTATATAACAAAGCATTAACAGAAAGAAAAAAATCTGCAATTAATATTTTAATCTTATGCAATTTTATAGATTTTTCAAGTGTTCAGTTTCAAAGATAAAACAATAGTTTTATTTTTAATTTTATAGCCAACCTAAACTAAACAAAAGAAACCCGTCTAAAGTAAGCAGATATTAATAAAATAAAGTAACATTTCCTAGAAAACATCAAATTTAACCTGTTTTTAAATTTTAGGAAATCCAACATAAAAAAGAATAACCAAAAGAAAATATTAATTTCAAATCAGATTTTTACATCATCTGCTCCGTAATTACACACTCAGCTCTCACGCGCGTGCAACACACGAAAGCTTTCAAACATAATTTCCTCCTTTTATATTTTGAAAAAGGTACTGTAATTGTTTTTAATTTTTATATTTTGGCGAGTGACTGATGATATGAAGTTCAGTAATCATATAAATGAAACTGAGGTTTATCCCTGAGATTACGGTAGTCATCAAAATTCTCCAAGACAACTGTTTCTCTCGCTCTCTAAATCTATACGAGTATATATATATATACATATATAGTCATTTATTAATCAAAACGTTTAATACATTAACGCTAATCCAATCGTATACATACTTCCCGCAACCCATGCATTTAAGTAATGAATTTTGTTATTACAACAAAACGAAATTAAGCCGCAATTATAAATTTCTTGAAAAATCAGTAAAAAAGGAAAAAAGTTTATGACTTGTAATTTTAGGATATTATTTTTCAAGTACGGTATTTTTCCTAAATTTAAAATAAAAAATATTTTCAGTTTGTAAGACTTTTCATGTAATATATTTTCGGTTTCTTTTTTTTTTTTTTTAGTACCAATAATTTAGTTCTTTATGATTACATCTTACTCATCTACCTAAATCTTCAAAAAAGATAAAAAACTGAATTCGTTTAAGTTATTTATACAAGAATTTTAAAGATTGATAACCATCCTCTTTTATTTGCAGACTTTTCTCTCAAATATAGACAATTCTAAACTTCAAAATGTTTACAGAAATTAGAACATAATGTGTATATAATTTCTTTAAAACCAATGTTCATTTATAAGTTAATTACTGATTTTTTAATAATATATTTTTGAATTCTAGGGATAATTTTAGAGCCAAATTTATCTAGCTTACTTAATTATTAATCTAGAAGTAAAATTTGAATGAAAGCTTATGGAATTTTCAAAGTTTTGCCATTTTTTTTTATGAATTTCTTTTTTTCAGTTAATGACTAGTTTTTAAAATATATCTATAAGATTATCAAAAGTGATGTGGAGAAAAATAACTACGATAAGATGAACTTTTCTTTTCTTTAGTAAGATATAATCTTTTAATCGTGAACTGAAATCTGGGAGAAATCTTTCATCAGCCGACACTCGGTGACGAAGCGTTTTCAAACCTATGTTTATCTGAACTTTCTTATTTATTTTCAGCAATAGAAAGTTTTTGTATTCCTCACGAATCATCCTACATAAGAAACTCCAATGTTTGTATCAAATTCGATGCTATGAATGTAATTGCAAATCCTGTATATTAACGAAACGTTTATGAAATTACTCTGACGATGTAAATACCTATTTAAAGTTATCAGTAGCTAGCTGATACGTAAATAGAGTTCTACGACATCAAAAATTTTCGAGTACAGATTCTCCTTGAATGAAAAACTTGTTTGACAGTCTCAAGCGTTAACAGATTTGCTAAAAATCTGTAGTACACGGAAACTTAATTAAAAGGAATAACTCGGATATTAAGTACAGAGAATAATTCAGTTCAAAAAATTTTCATGTTCATTCCATTTAAATACTACCCTTATTCAATTTTCTCACAAATATATTATCTTCTGTAGGCGGTAATAAGACATATAAGCCTCTATTCATAATTTAGACGGTGGTTTTGAAATACAACATGAAACCGTTTTAGGTTACTCATATACTCAGCGTAAACAAAAGACGTTGTGTGTTGCATAGAGATAGATGCGGGAAGAATTTAATGAAAAGAGCTGAAGCATTCGTATAGCAAAAGCGACCCAGTCCAACAGCAATTCTACATACAGCTACCTACACATAAAAACAAATGCAAACACATATATAAAGAGAAAAATACAGTACTGTGAACACTAACAACCAGTGGTTTTTTTTTTTTTTTTTTTTTTTTTTGAGTTTTGAACATGAATGTTATAGAGTGACAAGTTTTATTTAATTGTGATGTGTTCATCCCCTAATCTTTCAAAAACGTTTTACTCCGTAATGAAGAATATGTAAAATTATATATTGTTTGGGTTTTCTTCCATATTAATGAATGGCTTTACTTTATTTGTGAATCTGTAATAGCAAATACGATAATAATGACCGAATTATTTTATCACAAAAATTGATTGTGTTGACTTTTTCTTTAGAAATATAGCAAGTCAGAATATTTTTAAATTACTGTAATATTGTCGCGTGTTGGCGGTTCAACATTGGATACTGAGAGATTACACAGGTAAACATTTCTTATAAAGTACAATCTATTACTATCAAATATATAATAATAATGCCCTGAGGTAGATATTTCCCACGTCCGGAACATACCAACTGCTATCCACGTTCAGGTTGGTAACAGCTGTAGAAACGTACAATACATGTAGCTGGCTAACGGGGTTCCGAATATTTCCTCGGATTGGCTACTACATTTGACCTATCTCCACCTGCAGGTCACTCGTGTGGATTGGATTCTTGGCTACCTCCAGATAGCCAAGATAACCTCTCGTCCTTTGTAAACGATTTCCAAATGGATTTATATTCCCTTTAGAGATGGCGATGTGGCGGCTAGGGTCGATGTTATTGCAGGTGTGACCGAGACACATCCGCTGTTCTCATACCCCACGCAATGGCAAGCACGTAGTAAGGTCCCCATGGATGTCGGTGAATGGTAGCCCTGAAAGCTTCGGTGAGTAGGCGCCTGCAGTCAGTGCAGAGAGTGCTCATCCGCTCTGTGCCAGGACATATGGAGCAACCGAAACAGCCCTCCAAGATTAGTACCTATAAAGCAGCGGCCAGTCTTGCTGCAGAAGAGGAAAAAGAAAAATGAATCTTGAACAAAAAAACGTGGCAGAGGGTGTACGTAAACACCCTCGTTTTAAAACCGGTGATTCGCCACAAGTGAAGAGTAAACGTAGTAAGGAGTCAGGAAAAATGAGGAAAGATACTGAGAGAATGAGTAAAAATCTAAAGATTGCTTTGTTTGGGAGTAATCCGCCCAAGCCGAATATTTAATCATTACAATTGAGAATGGAATCTTCCAAAAGGTCAGCCCATTCCTAATCGAAACAAATATCACGAGTTGTACTGCTGGTCCTGTTAAGGATACTCGAAAGATGTTCAAGGGACTGTACATCGAAACGGTTAATGATAGTCAAAGCGATAAAATTCAATCTCTGATGAAGATTGGTGAATTCTCGATGTCTGTGCAACCACGTAGTACCCTTAAATTATCGAAAGGCGTCATTGTTTGCCGTGACATGAATTGCACTGAAAATGAAATTGTTAAGGAGATGTCAAGCCAAATAGTTATTCAGTGCCGGAGGTTGATTATGATAAGAAATGGTTAAGTTCCTCCTTCAGCTCACATGTGTTGATCTTCAATAGGCCCAAACACCCAGAGAAAGTACGAGCTGGTATATATCGTCTAGATGTACGTGCACTTATACTGCAGCCTATAAGATGCTTTATGTTCCAACGTTTTGACACACTGTGACTAGATGTGAAGGGCAGGAGATATGCGTGTGTAGAATGAAGACACATGAGGGTGATCCATGTAAAGACCCTCCAATCTCCATTAATTGCAAAGGGCATCAAAACTGCCGATCGCGAAATTACCCCGTTTATAATATGGAAACTGCCATCCAGAAGGTTAAAACTCTGCAGAAGGTTAGCTATCCTGAAGCGAGGAAAATCGTTAATGACAGATCGACGATTTCTTATGCACAAGTCAGCTGCTACCCCTACATCACCTAACGTCAATATGGAGCAATTGCTTACAAACCTTGCTCCAAGTCTTGCCACAATGATGGAAGATATAATCGATAATAAGGTTCAATTAAGTAAACGAAAAGGAAAAATCTCAGATGGATATTGTTAACATTGTATTAAATAGAAAGTAGTAACAAAACCCATTATGACAAAACACACTATCAATGTGCACAAAAATAGAAAAACATCAGGAAAAGCCAAGAATATCACTTCATCGATCAGTAACAAGGCGGGCGTGGCAAGAGTGCAAGAAAACTCTGAGATTAGTCATATAGAGGTACAAGTAGTTATAGAGAAGTAATCGGATATAGATGCGACAGAAACCCAGCTTTTTAACCTCCAAACGCTCTTTACCTAAAACAAAGGCTTGTACATCAGCCGCCCCACGTAAAACCTGTTGATATGATATCGAGTGGCGGATTTCTTTGTGTAAACACGTGTCTTGTGAGGTCTGCGTTGTTAGTGATTTTTGACTGGGTTTTTGGGTTTTATTTTTTGATTACTGGGACGAATTTTGTTAGCAATATATTGGTGAAGGCATGTACCAAGTTTGAAAGATATTGGATAACGGATTACCATTTTATTCTGATTTTTCTTTTGGAATAACAACTGCATAAGAACAACTACATTGGAACAATGAATTACAATAAAGTTAATAGTGAAATATATTCTAAGTCCCACAGACAAGACAATACTAGCTTTAGATGTTATATGACTGTGGTAAATAAGGTGATTGAAATTTTTTCTTCAATTAGTGGTGAGTAAGACTGAAATTTTTCAGTCATATTGTAGTAGTTATAAGAGGGAATCTTTTCCTTTCTATAACTTTTTACCTATCCAATATTTATTCCTTCCCCCCCCCCCGGAGATACGTTGATCCGGACCCCCTACCCACCACCCTATCTCCAAACCCCGGATTTGGTTGAATACATTTTCAATACCCCTAACCACCCCAGGGGAATCCCACAACAAAATAGTCGTGTGTGTGCTTAAATTAAGCGGAATTAGACCAGGAATTCATTTTTGATAATGAGACGGAGAAATTCACTTCCACAGATTGATACGGGCGATCCAAATTCCTCAGGGAAGTCTGAGATGTCTAAACAGCCCCCAACTCGTAAAGGGAAGAAGAGAATACGCGCAGCTTCTACTGATGAGGAAGAAGATCCTACACCAGGCAGTCTCAAGCAGATGGTAAACCAGCTTACTTTTGCCATTGTTATTCTTAGGCAGAACGTAGGTTCTGGACTGCAGCAATATGTTGCCAAACCCGAGAAGGAGTTGGTGACATTTGAAAGGGCACTATTGGAGATATCACCTCCGTTA
>JAAAKQ030182446.1:1836-12243 GCA_010016005.3 Zanna intricata | reverse complement strand
ACCACTCGGCTACGGAGGCCGGCAACAAATAAAAATTGAATGACGGTTACCTAGAGGCTTTAAGAACACCTCATTAAGAACAATACAATCAAATTAATTATTATTCAAATTAAAATGAATAATTTATCATGGAAAAAAAAAATATAAAGCACGAAATTATACATACTCGTATAACAGTATATTTTGATCCATGTATACGGACCCAACAAACAGAGTACAAAGTATATGGACCCAAAACAGAATAAAAAATTATATAAAAGATTAAAAAATTTAACGACTCGATATCAGTAAAAAATACCGGCCGTACACAAACAAAGAATGTTGACTCCCAGAGTAATGATATTAATTTCATTAGCAATATAGATTATTTTGTGTAGTAAAAAATAGGAAAAAAAAATACTGAAATATTGATCTACAAACGGGTTAGAACCGGCACAGCGTAGTTACATGTAATTCGTTAATAACATTTAAAGTCTGTCACTCACAGAAAATTACCTTTTTCCCTTATACTTACTTCAAAATCGACATAACGAAAATTAATGAACCGTGAGGAAATAAGTTTCGGATGATTTTTTCCCTTAATACATATTTCTATGGAACAAACGTCACAAAGTTATCGTGAATACACAAAAAGAATATAATTAAAAAGTTGGCGATGTTATTGCTGAACTGCTCAGAATTTTCATAAAACTTAGAACTAAATCTTTATAAAAATTATTTTTAACTTCACGATTTTTCCATTTTCTTATAAAAAAAGTTTTTAATATTATAATGTAATATTTATTACACGAAATAACTGAAAAGTTATATTTAATAAATGTTATGGAAAAAAAATGAATCTCGTCATATTAAGAATATTCTATTTTTTCCCTGTTACTAGATCGCAATTTACTTAAGAGAAAGCCCATCATAAATCTTATTGAAATTTACTAATAAAATCTATTCCGTTTTCCCCAGTAAATCAGCAATCTCCACGTTTCAAAACTTTGAATAATAATAACCATTTATTGTGTAACAGATAAGTTTAAATTTATATTTACATAAGTTACTCGTAATCGCTCACCGAGCTGATCTACTGGTTAACTCGTCATGGCAAATCAGTTTTTAACGGCTGATTGTCGAAGTTGAAGATTCTGTGGTACAAGTAGAGACTTATACCACAAGTTGCCTTTATACGGATCTGATAGTGTGTACTAGACAGTGGACACCGGTATACATAGATGGTTGGGGTTCAATTGACCACACGTCTTAGGAATGGTCGGCTTGAGTTTGTTCAAGCCAACACCTCATTTACATGTTACATATAATTATCAACCCATAGAGACGTGAGGGGAGGGGACTGCTTATTGCTCACTAGTTGAAACCCCGGGTGGATAGGGACTGCTGGGGCAATTTGATTGGCCGGAGGTAGGCGTACTGGCATTTAGCCACGGTTAGAGTAGTCTAACATTATTGAAAACGAAGTTTTGTTGTCGACTGGATGGTGTCTGCACTGCCCATGTGGTGAGGGGTGTAGCGCAATCCAGATGAGGGCAGTTTAGGTTTGTAACCGCTGTAAGCGGAACGGGGCTGCACTGGGGCATGATAGTTCATGTAGCTGTGGGTGTAGGTCCGTCTCGACGGGGGGCATATGTGATCAAGTAAATGTCACGCGGAAAGTAATTTGATGGGTTTATTTATTTGACTAACTGTAAATAAGCTGAGCATGTGGTCGATTCCGACCTATACGGGAACTAGGTCTACAACATTTCAACATGAAGCAACATTTCTTAATTGGTGTGCTTATATTAATCATTAAATGCCGATAATACTGAGACATTTACAGTCACGAGTAGCTTGTATTAATTAGAGAACTAGACGCGGGGTTCGTGCTTCCGCGAACTCGGTTAGCTAGTTCAGAGGGCAAAGAGTAGGACATGAAGAGAGAAGATATCCGAAAGAAATCTACAGCGAAGCACAAAGGCCGAGTTAAATTACAACTGATGTAAATGTCTTCCGAGGCATTTGCATCGGTGGCATCCCAGATGAGGCCAGGCTGGTGACTGAAATATGTAATCAGTTTGAGGTCAATAAGACGTCTCCCGGTAAAGCCCTTCAGGGCTAGGAATGGGAAGGGTGGTGTGGCGACCGGAACGTCACAAGGTGGGTGTTTTCCCCTACGGGGGTTAGGATGTTCACTAATTGATCAGATTGAAACATACACATTAGGAAGAAAAAAATGTACATTCTATTTAAATCTATTAATTGCTTTCTACAAATAGATATGTGTCGTAGTAAAGCCTCTCCTGCTTGTTCCGATCTCTCTCAGATTGAGATTATTTCAATATTTTATTTGTTATCAGTATTTTAATTGGTAAAATAAAAAATTAAAAAATCATATATATATATATATATAATTTATTTATCAATTAAGGTTTACATGTTATTTCCAGTTATTAAAAAAAAAATCCGATTCTCTGTTTCAATCAGGCGGCAATTAAAAAAAATTATAAAACACTACTTGAACTTTAAGTAAAGATAATAAGGTTTCTTTTATGATACATAACGATGTTTTAAAAACAATAAAACTTTATATACAATACTTTTTAATTATAGTTATCATAAAATCAAACAAGCTGTCTAAAAAGAAAATGTCCGTTAATATAGCATGGGATCAAAACTATCTGAAAAAAGATCGCTTCACACAGCTACTTTGCGAAACAATTGCACCGAAAAATAAAAAGTTCTGTACTGTATTTTCTACGTCAATATTAAGTGAAATACTCTTTTTTTAACAGTCGGTGAAAATTTTTTTGGAAATTGTTTTTTTACTTCAAAACGTTCTTTCATACAGATGTAAACTAAAATTATGAGACTTAGTTATGCAACTAAGTTTCTATATTACAAATGTTTATCCTTTTGTTAATTATGTCAAATTCTGGGAAGAAATGTCTTTCATACCGATTGATATTAAAGAAATTGCAAAATTTATAATTAATAAACCTATTGCCGCAGAAATGTATTGTTTAATGTTTTTTCTTTGAAAAATTAAAAAAAAAAAAAAAAAAAGAAATATTCGAAAAAGAATGTATTCTATCACTGATTTAAATCAATAATCCCAATTTTTTCTAAGCCGTAGAAAAACTACGGTATGCAACTCTCTATAATAGACATTAATCCACAATAATTAATGCAAAATTTACAATACTCGCCAAGGTTCGCTTCGTAACTTATTTCACACACGTTCATTAATAGCTATCATTAAAGGCTCGTTGCACAATGTAATATTTTTATTTATCCTATTGATAATTTCTGAAAATGACTCCCTCTTTGATAATTCTTCACATAGAAAAAAATTAATAATAACTTACATATGATACGATCAGTAAAAATTGAATTAATCACTAGTTTTATAAGTAAGCCCAACTCTCGCTAGTTTAGAATTATTCTAAGCGTTCTTGATAAGGGTTGAATCGAACAATTCCTATCCTAACAACGCCTCGTCAACGAATCATCCTAACAACGATCCAATTTGATCGGTTGAAATAGTAAAAAATTAAGAAAAATTGTTTCCTATTTTTTGAATTGAATTTTATTACTTCCTACCATTCTGAAAAATAATTAAAAGTATTCCCTTCCTGATAATGTTCGTAATTCTCTGCGTGGAGAAAGATGATCTAAACTGTTTAATTCCATACGGTAAAACGATTAGAAGATAAATTTATAAGATTTAAATTTTTAAAAATAAGGCAGCTTTATTCTTCTTTTTTTTAATGTTACATTAATATTTTTTCGTGCCATTTCTAATGGAAGCCGATAAGTTTTGATGAAAAATAAAAAAAAAACATGAACAAATAAAATGTTTTATTTTTCAAGTTTATAAGGCATAACAGTCTCTTCTCAATACCTCAACACAAAGCAAATTTTACACATAAATGTATAAAAATTAACTCCTTAGTTGAACTAAAGATAAACTTGCACTAGTAACTAATTTCATGATTATAGGTCAAATTTTCTAAACAAAAACAAAATAGACGCATTATTTTGTAGCCAAAATTAAAAAAGTTTTTGATTCAAAACGTTAAAAAAAAATATCATAGAGATCATTTCTGGACCGATAGTAAGAATTTTCCGATTTTACTCGTAGATATTAATAACAATCGATAAAGTGGAAACACAATAAAAAATGATACAAGAGAAAACTTTATAAAGTAATATGATCAAGGTTATAGTTTAAGAAAGCTTTTTATCTAACGCTTCTTGATACAACCTATTTCTTTATGACTAATTTCTCCGGATATTAGAATGCTGTACAATTGCGCAATGTTAATAATAATCGCAAATACAAACATTTTCAATTTTAAAATGGTGTGTGTGCGAGCGAGCGCGCGTATACATACACATATTAATCAGAAAAAATGAATAAAAACAGGAAGCATTTTTCAAACGTTTTGAGATCTCCATTTCAGATACATCGCTGCTAAATAAAATATCGTGAAATATTAATAGCAAATAAAATATAGTATACACGTACGTACAAGATTTGATAAAAGTAGTTTATCAGATAATTAGATAACGAGCAGTTAAAAGAGATTTCTAGAAAAAAAAAATGAAAAGAAACCAAAACTTTCCGCTATATATGGCATAAATAAACCAGAAACAGAATAACTAATTACATAATAATAAACATAATGTATCTACGTAATGGCAAACTTTTCTTACCGTAATAACCTTGGCGACTAAGAAATTATATCATGTATGGTTTTAAAACAATATATTATCCTTCACAGGAATGAAATTTTACGTGAACATACATCTGTCAAATAAAACATTTTTTTTTTCACACGATATTAGACAATTAAGCGTATTATTTATAACTATATGAGTCCCACTGTAGCACGCCCCACGCTTTGATTAAACTATTAAATAAATCTATTAAAAAATAAAATAAACAAGAAAAAAATTAAAATTCGTAATTGTTTTGAATTTTGATTAACTAATACAATAGAAACGTAGAAAATTAAAAAAGTTTTTACAAATTTTGTATACTTTAAACATACAGCAAACAAGAAGTAATACAAAAAATAAAATTAAAAAAATACTTGTATAAAACAATTAAAATTTCATGAACTTCTTTATCAAAGCATTTTATTACAATAAAGCTAGATCTCGACTAGAAGGGACTTATAAATCATCCAGCGCTTCTAAAAAAAATACAGACAGCGCCCGTATAAATCGTAACAGAAATAAACAAACTGTTAACTGTATCTCAATAACCGGTTCAAACCTTTTTAATAGAACTGTAAAGGAAGTTAAAATTACGTTACAGGCATTGGTTGCTAACGAAGTAGTATATTAGTAAACAGGATTTGAGTACATTTTATTTTTACGATTCGCCTCGAAATCTAAAATAAAAACTTATTTTTCTTGCGTTTTTATAAAATTGAAAACTTTACTGTAATCTTTAAGCAATTTTGAAAATGAAGAAGGACTTTATTAGTTTTCCTATTGGAGAAGTTATCATAAAAAGAAATGACCAGTTAATCTTTATATACAGCATATAAGTAATAATAAGAAACATATCAGTATAAAATCAATTAACAGGAAACATCATAACCGTCGCCAACTAATTATATAATGTAAATCGTTATATTATAACTTTTTTTTTTTTTTTTTTTGATTTCTCAAGGGATATATATATATATACATACAATTTTATATATGAGCAGTTTTATATATATATATGTAACGTTCTTACAAGTAACTAAAAATTAACCTTTGTCGAATTCATAAAAATACAAAATATAACTTTATTTCTAATTTACATATTTATCTTTATTTGTAACTTTGTTAATCTAATCTTTTTTTATCATTGCTTATATGCGTTGAGCTATCGAGACAAGACGATGTATACAAACTGTGTTGGCCACAGCAGAAATGGTTGTTTTACTGTCTCCACCTTGCACTGAAACGGCTTCTTCGCATCGGTTTCAAACATAAATGAAATGGGTCATAGAGTGTAATGAAGAGCATAGTGTTTTTTTTTTAATGATTATTTGCCAGTATTTTATTTACAGTCACTGTAATACTACGCGAAAACGTAAAGCTACTACTTACCTTAGAAGTCACGCATTTTATATTAGTTTTCATAAAACATATATATATATATATATATTTTTTTGTTTGTTTAACCTCCTTAACCACAATTAAGTATATCTTCAGAGGGATGAAATGAATGAAAAGCGTGTGTGAAAAATGCCATGCCTGACCGGGATTCGAACCCAGGACCTCCGGATGAAAGGCCGAGACGCTACCACTTGGCCACGGAGGCCGGTACATATATATATATATATATATATATTACTCACACTTAAATAATAATATAGTTTTTAATAAAAAAGCTTCAGATACAAACTTTGGCCGGCCTCCGGGGCGCGAGTGGTAGCCTCTCGACCTTTCATCCGGAGGTCCCGGGTTCGAATCCCGGTCAGGCATAGTATTTTTCACACACGCTACAATTTATTCATCTCATCCTTTGAAGATATACTTAACTGTAGTTCTGGAGGTTAAACAAAAAAAAAATATACAAGCTTTAGAATGTTAAAAACATTCCATTGAAAAAAACAATACAAACATAAAAGAAAAACTAAACATAATTTTACGTTGAATGTAAAAAGTAATCGATGTATCAAACATACTCCTGTCTCTGTGTGCTAAAAAAAGTCGTAATTATAATTATTTGCAAAACATGAAATAATGAACTAATTAAAATTTTTTTTAACCTTTATCCCTTTTTGTTTAACAGATGTTATGTTTAATAAGAGATCAGTTTAATAGATGATTAAATAGTAAGTAAAAAAAACCTGCTAAAAAAATAAACTTTTTTTTAACAAATTCAGTAGCAATTTAACTTCAAATATATATATATATATATTTTTTTTTCCGATTAATTCGTTTTTTATGGAAATAAATCCAGATTCCAAGAAAAATTTTATTTCATTTCTTTTTAATACGAAAGATTTAATAGTTTAAAAACAACCGTTATCTTTACTGACGCACGGTGTACGAGTAGTTTGTACACACTATAACACTGATGTGCGAGTAATACCTTTTTTCGATATGATAAAAATAATTAGGTTTTGTAAAAATATCTTAAACCGTAACACGAATTTGTAAGTGTTAGCAGCTTATAAATAAAAATATAAAGAAATTGTATTTCTTGAAAAAAACTGTAAGCGCCGTCTCAAATATAACAACCGCAAACGACATCAGCTAAATATTTTTTTTTAGCGAAAGATCAACACATGAACATATATATATTATCTCGGTTAAAATTTTAAACTGAATAAATACAATAAAGCTGTTTAAATAAGTTTTATAAAATAATGTGGTGAGATTTATCAGTAATTTTACGGTAGAACGTCCTTCGAGATGTCAAATTATTAAAGCGAATGTATTACGAATAATTTTACAGTTTGAAAAGTTTTGTGTGACCAGGATTCGAACCCGGCCTCCGTGGCGCGAGTGGTAGCGTCTCGGCCTTCCATCCGGAGGTCCCGGGTTCGAATCCCATCAGGCATGGCATTTTTCTAACACGCTACAATTCATTCATCTTCATTCTCTGATGTAATACTTAACTGTGGTTACAGAGGTTAAAAGAAAAAAAAAAACCCGGAAATTTGGATGAGAGACCTGACCGGAGATGTTACCGGTTCACAAAACCGAGATCAACAATAAAGAAAGTAATATACGATACAGGAATTAAAATTACTAAACTAATATCACTCTCAGAAAAATGTTAATAAAAATATAACATTAAATTCAATTACATAAAATAAATAACCGAAAACGACCGATATTTTTTTATTAAATTAATCCAATCGGTGCTACGGTCGGTTCCGCGGCTTACCAAATTATTTTTTTTTTTAACGTATTAGAAAAAATTTTCCTTACAAAAACATGACCTTTATAATAGTAAAGATAATATTACTTAATAATTAAGTGTTAAGGCCACGGTCGCTTCAAGGCTAATTAGCCATTGTTACACAACCTATTACATTTTAATGTTCATATAAAATCCTTTATTATTCTTTTAAGCGCACACACCTAAGACTGTAAGAGGCTAAAATTGTTAACTCTTTAATACAATTAATTACGTATAAAATATTACCATAATTACTAACGATAACGTCATAAGAGTAACAAATTATTTATTTACGACACTTAACATATAAATACTTAGAACAAATCTAACAGTAAAACATACCTTCAGAACATCCAACACTAATGCACAACTAAACAGTCTTCATGTAACCGGAAACCTTAAGTCTACAATAAAAAAATAAAACCGACTTCTGTCTACTTAAAAGGGCAACAATATAAACGCACAGAATATTTCTTAAGGTATCCTAGGATATTACTACATTACCTTCTTTCAATGGTATCGATCTAGAAATTAATTAAATTTTCCAATAAAAATAATTCACCGAATGAAAGCCGTTAACTTCTAAGAAAATCATCATCAATAATTTCTCTTTTTCCAAGAAAAACAGATTATTTTACTGACGATTAAGTAAAAATAATTAATACTAAAATTAAATGCAAGGAATTTAAATTTCGAAAGATAAAATAAACTTTTACATCGTACATCGAGCAAGTGTGTAACTAAAACATTCAACGCAACACAGATACACATAAACCACCGTATGTTACAAGAATCATGATCTACCACGAGAACTATAAATTAAAATATGTCCCCGACTTTTTTTTTACTTATGTAATAACAAATACCACACAGTCTCTCCCTCTGAAGGAAAAGAAACACAGAGAAGTACAAAATGAGTAGCAACAAACATCTGGTTTTATAAAAAAAGAAAAAAGTAAATATTTAGGTCTCAACCGACCAGACTCATCATCGACTGTCAGTAAAAAACAACGTACAGTTAGCGCGCGCGATAACTCCATTTCCCTCCATAATCTTTAGTACGCATAACATTAAGTGGCAATATCTGAGAATACATATCATTGAAATCTGACACAATTGTACTCTAGCAGGTTTATCAGGAAGAAAACAAGGAAAAAAAAATTTAAAAACACTTCGTAAGAAAGTTGTTTATCTTTTTGTCTTACAAAGCCCCTCCCCCCAGGAAATATGTAACCAAAATTCACCTATAACGGATAAATTAAAAAAATAAAAACTATCTGGGTCTGGGTCTGGCTCGATACTCATTTGAGCTTCAAGCCTCATATCGAGAGATTACCCGACAGGACGGCTTATTGGCTAGATTAACGTCAAATATCGGTGGTCCAAGGACTGAAAGAAGGTTACCGCCAGGTTTTTGTATGGAACGCCGATGTGGGCTAAGACTGTTAAACCAATAACAAGATTAACTAGAGTGGCATCAGTTTTTACGAAGTCCATACCCACAAGATTGGAGCAAAACCCGCATTTAAAATTTCAAAAAGGTTTCTGTAAAAGTTGAATTTTTTTTTTTTTAAACTTTCATCATAAGAAAATTTTTTATGATTGTGATTTTTCAGGACTAAAGTAAGCGGGTTTACAATTTGTCAAATTTATTCTCTTTCCGAACGGAAGTAAAAAATCGGGAAAAGTACATTCTGGGGAATGAAAGCAAGAAAAAACCGTTTCGTAAAGATTAGATCGGTGGCCACCGATGGGGAAAATATTCGGGCGAAGAAACAGCGAAGTTCGCTAAGTTTTCAATCGTGAAAAATTCTATGCCTGACAAATAAGTTCTTTGGTAATTTCATTAAAATAAATTATGCTGAAGAGACCAAAATTGCGATAACGGGCGCAGAGTGAAGTAAAACCATGTGAACAAAAGCTCCTGTTGCTTCCAGCTTTGTAAAAAAATGCAAAAAAAAAAGACGCGACTATTTACACATCTCAGTAATGTTACTCAGATAACACTCTGAAAAATTACGTAAATACGCCTATGTATGAAACTCATGCTACAGAAAAATCTTCTATTAATTAGCCATAAACTTAAGACCGCTACCGCATTTTTATAAATGAAATACCAAAATAAAATTCACTATATATTTTCTGAATTTTACACACGAGGTAACGATGCGGGGAAAAACAACGAAATTAAGTAGGTTGAAAGGTAAAGATCGAATAAAAAAACAAATTTCAAATTATAAATCTATGATACTTGGTCTAAGTAATAATAAATTTTAATTTTGAGTTTTCACCTGCTAAAGCTGAAGAAAAGAATATAATGTATCACAACTGAAACGATCATACTAATCTGTCTCCTTAAACCAGTCGTTTTCTACGAAAATGACAGGTAAGGCACCTAAAAAGCACCTATCAAGAGTCGCTTTATCAGAGAGTAATGATGTTTACTAAACAAGCGATCCCTCTGGTGGACAGAGCGAAGGTACTTATAACTTTTAGGGCTGATT
>JAAAKQ030182435.1:0-12243 GCA_010016005.3 Zanna intricata | reverse complement strand
GGTGTTCTTTGGTGGTTGGGTTTCAATTAACCACACTTCTCAGGAGTGGTCGACCTGAGATTGTACAAGACTACTACTTCATTCACATTCATACACATCATCCTCATTGGATAGTATCCAATGACTCTGAAGTAATACCTTACGGTAGTTGCTGAGGCTAAACAGATAAAAAGAGAGAAAAAGAGATATAAAAATATATAGACATAAATATTAATTTACATCAGATAATAAATATATATATATTATTCCTGATATATTTTAAGAAAAAAAAGATGTTATTGTTGTGTTTTTTGTCTCAGCCTTTCTTCGGATTTTGATGCATTTTAAAATAGTAAATTATTTCAGAATGAAATTAACAATTAATTTTAAGATCAGATATTTCATAAATTGCGGATAGTTTGGTTTAATGATAGGAGATAGCATATTGTTTTACGAAAAAACAGAGATCACTTTACTTCCCACTTCCCCCTATTAAGTTTGGCATGGTTTCAAATCAAATTTTACAGTATATTTTAAATTAGTTAAACCTAAACCTTACTTGTAAAAAAACCTTTTCAATATGTGTCTACTTAACTGTGACTCTGCGTATTTGACACTCTGTAATATCGGACCCTCAGATAAACTTGGCGTGGTATATTATTATTCACGAGAATGGTTATCCTATTCTCGAAATGTAATTGGTGTCTCATTAAATCCATAATGGTGCAAACCTTTAATTTTATGGTTTGGTATCAAACACATACTCTTATATACATTAAAACAATATAAATAATTTTTACTTTAATTTTTAGTAAACTACTCAGAAGGTAAATAAGTTTGGGTAATTTGATTGTTTCTCTTTTACTTCAAAATGGCAGAACGATTTATTAAAATTAAATATCTGATAATTTTTTCTTGTTTCCATAAATATTGCTATCCATTTTAAAAATGGATAGCTCTTGATATCTCTTTACCAAGAGATCTGAACAAATGAGATGCCATTTTGTTCATAATAAAAGGATTAATATTTAATTTTTGAAATGTTAATTCGATAGAATTAATATTTATGGAACTTTTAATGTATTACATTGTAATCACCACTATTTTGAAACATTCAAAGGTAAAACTTTCAAAATAATTTAATTTGTAGAATATATTGTTTGGTATGTGTACATTAAATTTAATTAAAATATCTCAATTCGTTCTTAAGATATAAATTTTTATTGAAAACTAAAAATTAGCGGACAGAGAGAAAAAGAAGCTTGACAGGGCATTTGACCACATAAACTTTTTTGTTTATTTTTATGCCCTGGTATTAGGTATAAATTTGTATTCGCTTAAACTGGATTAAAAACAGCTAATAGGTTTATGTAGCAATTTATTAATTTGTTATTCTTGCGCCTACAGATTAATTTAGTTTCTGAAATTAAAACATTTTAAACAATATACTTTATTCATACATAGTTTTAAATTTTTCACTCTTAAGTTTTATCTTTGTATTCCAGATTTTTCCGTTGTATTTAAATGTAATCAAAACAGAAGTGTAAACCGTAATTTAAAAATCAAAATTTTCTGTTTCTGGATTGATATTAAATGCTAAACAATTTCATTTATAATTATGAAAGCATATTTAAAATATACATTATTTTTAATATATATAATGTTTTACATTTTAATTTTATTTCATATATTGATTTAAAACATACTGTCTGAAAATAAAAAATATACTGTTCAGAAATAAAAGAAGAAATATATGAAAAAAAATCAAAAGTTATAATTGAAATAAAATTTTATGGACTTTTAAAAATGTGTATATGTAATTTAAAAAGCATTATTAAATATGTGTATATGTATTGGATTTGGCAAATCATCTGATTATTTAATATTAATAGAAAATTATGATTTAGAATCTTATTATTTTTGGATTTTCGTACAAGGAATTCATCTAGTGTCCACATCTTTTTTTTTTAAATTCCTATATCGCTTTCATTAATATTAAATATAATTGGATATCTAAAATATATTTGACAGAGGCCAAACTGATGACTGTGTTTTCGTTATCAATTGTAAAAGATGATCTCCAGTAAAGCCCATCAGTACTATGAACGGAGGTAGTGGTGTGATGACCGAGATCGTCAAAAGACCGGTGTCTTCCCCTACGGGGATCAGGATTACAAAATTGGTATCTAAATTTTATACGTTTAAAAAGATTGATATTTTAAGCACGGATCTTATTCAGCTCACTTGTCGGCCTCAAAGTTTATTTATTTGAGTAATTATTTACTCATTAATAAGTTGGTCTCACTTATGCGATATCATTCAACAAAATTAAAAAGGTTGCAGTTCACAAAAAAATATATATGTGTGTGTGTGTGTGTGTGTGTGTGTGTGTGTGTCAGGCAGAAAATTAGACCGAAGCTGGTGTATATATATATATATATATATATACACACGACCAAATTGTTGGGTTAAATTTCAATAGAAAAAAAAAATTGCAAATATGGTGTTTTTTTTTGACTACGTGGCCTTGAAGTGTCGATATTTGTAAAAAAAAAAAAAAAAACCTGTGTTATCAAACTTTTTGACAATCAATCGCTATATTTTTCCTTTAATCTATGCTGTTACAGTAGTAACAAAGGTATAATTGTAAAAATAAAATTGATACGTTATAATGTTATTATGCCTAACTTTAGGATTTTCATTAAGCAAGTCTGTTTCTTATTAAAAGCTGGAGAAAAAGATAACATTTTTTTACAACATTTTTGTCTAACGTGATATCCATAGGGTTTTCTCTCAGGAGCACTTCATATTTTTCGGAATAGGTTTTGAAAAACACTAAAAACAAATATTTTTGTTCTTTTCACAAATTACATAAGTTTATATTTAAGATTAACAGACGCCAGATATTTATTTCTAAATACTCGTATTTACATATATTTTTTTGGTTTGAACATTTTGGGTAACGAACTGGTGTTTTTTATGTTTTGGCACTGAAAATCTCAAGATCATACAGCTTTTTTGAGGTTTTGAGGTTTAAGAATTGCATAAGTAAATCTACATATACAAAGCGAACGTTGGTTATTTGAATTAAATTCGATAATATGTTGGCGGGAATAAATGGTGAGGAAACATTTGTTTAAATAAGGTTAGTCCTAATTTTAATAGATTCTTTTTAGAAATTTAATACTAAATGAGAACTATCTTTCTCCACTATTTGTCAATTCTAAATATATTTTTCCTTCAAAAAGAATTCTGGATTTTTCAATTCATTTACAGATCTTATAATTATTAAATCGAATCTTAATCATTTTTTCATTTGGTATGATACATGAAAAAAATCTGATGTAGACACCACATGATTTCCTTATACGCCTATTAAATTACATATACGCCTTTTTTTTAAAAAATGAAACGTACACAAAATTTTATTTCATAAATAAATTCTTGGTCCAATGCAAACGGTGCTAACGCTTTGGGCATACCAAAAATCTATGCAATCGCCCACACCGTTGTGTAAAATGTGGTTCAGATCATGCCACAATAGTTTGCTCTAAGACATTACAGGTTCCAACTTCTTGCGTCAACTGCGTCGATCAACACCCAGCGAGTTACAAAGAGTGTAAAATTTATCAACAGTATAAAACTAAGGTTTATTCTCTCAAACCCGACCTATCTTCAAAAGTTGCAACTAATAACAATTTTAGTGATAGTAATAATTATACTAATGTCAGTTATAATATTCTGAGTGCTAAAGGAGGAGATTTTCGTGTAACTAACGCGAGTAACACTGATTTTCTTAATTATAATAATAGTAATGTTAGTTATGACAGTAATAATGGATATAATAATAGACTTAATATTTCTGGTCCTACCTATTCTAAAAAGTTAGAATGAGTAGTCCCTATGATCAACAAACTATTAATAACCAAAATTTTCGTGAGCTCATTGAATTTCGTGGATCATATGTTTCAAAGATTTGAGCGAATGCTTTAAAATGTGATGGATAGAATGATTGGACATGAATCAAGTAAAAATGAACAACTGTTTCAGACTAGCAATCTAGAATGCTAACGGATTATCTGATAAAAAACTAAAATTGGAAATTTAAAAAAAATATTATTATCATAAACATAATGCTTATATCTGAAACAAGATTTACTGGTAAACAATTTGTCAAGTTTCGTAGCTATACTACGTATAGCTATACTATATAGCTATATTCGTAGCTATACTATATTTTAACAATCACCCATCTTGGAAGGCACATGGTATTACTGCTCTTATTATTAAAAGTACTTTTTCTCACTTTATATCGCTTGTACACAAAAAGAACTTATTACAAGCCATTACCTAATTGTCCACGATAAACGACCCCAATTTTTAGTTTCTTCCGTTTATTGGACACCAAAGCATGCTGTGAAGGCGGATTAGTTTATATTATTCTTTAGATCCTTAGGTCCGAGATTCATGTGTGATGGGGATTGAAATTCTAAACATCTACATTGAGTATCGGGACTAACATAACAAAAAGGCAGGCAACTGTCAAACTAATGACTGACCATAATTTTGAGTGTTTGTCTTCCAAATCTCCTGGAATTTTTTCGTTTTCAAAGGTATTTCTATAAACTATTTACATGTTGAACCACATTTTGACCTGTAGTCACACCATACATCTTTTGTGCTCGCGTTATCTTTTGAAGTTTTATTAACTGTTCGATCTCCCTCTCTGTTTAATAAATTGACTAACAAACGACGTTTTCAAAACCTTTTGGAGGAAAATATAAGGTTGAACAGATTTGTTTCTGATAAAATCAGGGTACCTCAAGGAAGTGTTCTCGGTTCCATCTTATATGATCTGTTTACTACAGACTTACCAATTACGGTAGATACAACCGTCGCAACGTTTGCTGAAGATACTGCAATTCCTGCTGCCCATGAAAATCCAGCTACTGCATCTCATTATATATTCAAGATTATCCCACTCTTCTCGAATCCTGTCTTACAAGTTGGAAAATAAAGATAAATGAAACTAAGCCGAAAAATTTTACATTTACCCTTCGAAAGAAAAACTCTCTCTATCTTTAATATTCCAATTCTAAGTTCTGAAGAATTTAAATATTTAGATTTTCATCTTGACCGGCGCCTTACTTTGGTAAAAGTTATCAAATCTAAGCGAATGATTTATGGGCTTGAATTGTGGGGTACAGCAAGTAATTCCAGTATTGATATACTTGAACGTTATCAGACAAAAACAGTGCAAAAAATATTAAAAATACCTTGGAATATAAGTAATATCATAATCCGTTAGGCTATCATTCGTTAGGCTAGAAATCTCTCTGATTATTCACCGATATCAAAATCGTTTGGATCGGCATCCGAATTATATGACAGTCAATTTATTGGATAAACAATATCAGCGATTTTTCATGATTACTGAGAAACAATATTCTTGATTTGATATATCTATTCAATTAAGTGGTTTATAAACCAACTCTACGAAGCCAATTTGTTTTTGTTATTAATTTTTAAGCTATAAACCACTGGGTTTCTAGGTTCTTAATTTTTATTCTAAATTTAGCGTATTTACTCATTGTCAATTTTGATCCTGAACAGATTGTAAAATTACTGTAAAGCTATAATAAAAAAAAAATTAATAACTTCTGATATTTTTTCGTATATATAATTATTATTATTGGATTATGTATTTTTCTTTAAAAAAATGTACAACCTGAAGTTAATAATTATTAATAAATCAATATATTTAAATTAATATGTAAAACAAATTCTTAGGAATGTAGGATGTAAGAGGTATAACGAAATGAAACGAATGGCACTGGATAGGGAATCTTGGAGAGCTGCATCAAACCAGTCAAATGACTGAAGACAAAAAAAAAAAAAAAAATTTAAGTTAATAAAAATCGGTTCGAATCAGATTTCATCTAATTCGAACCGATGTTCCCTCCTCTGTTAGATGCAAATATTTCATTAATTAACATTTTATTTGGCTATATCTCTGGAACATGAAAATTAACTACCATTTACGATATACCATTGAAAAGCTCTCAGTGAGAGCTTATTGTTGGAGTTAGAAAGTCCAAAATCCAGGGGTTTTTTTTGGATTTTGGGCTTTTTTGGACACTTTTAGTTCTGTCGATTGCAATCAAAAGCGGAGGTGCACAACTAGATGTCACAACAACCTTAAATCCAAACTTTCAACATCCTACGGCTAACAGTTTGTGAGTTATGCGAAATATATACGTACATACGTCACGCCGAAACTAGTCAAAATTGATATTTCCGTTGAAATCTGAAAAACCGAAATTTTTTGAGATCACAGTACTTCCTTTGCTTGGTACAAGGAAGCAAAAAAAAAAAATCATCTTTTATGAGAATATTTACGTAAGCAGGTTTTTCATTTCTCTTCATTTAATTTATTAGTAAGACAAGTTTCAATTTTATTTCTTACTTTTTTTTTTTGTTATTTTACCCTGCACACTATTTTACTATTGAAATATTCCGCTATGTAAATTAGTCATAATTTGAATGGAAAGTCAAAGCCATGTAGCATGGATGAATAATTATGCGAGCAAATTCCTTAATAATAAACTACTAAATTATATTTTTATTATAATTTTATTTATTTATTTAATATTACTTATTGATAAATAACGTGTTTTTTTTTTTACCAAACATTCCGATAAAGAGACGAGTTAAATTGTTAGAATATAGAAAAGAGAGAGAGAGAGAGAGATAAACGAAAAGACGAAGAGAGAGTGAGAAAGATGAAAAAGCAGAATAGAATAGTCCCCTCGGGAGTAAGAAAGGATGTGGATGAGGTAGTGGTGTCTTGCCCCATAATCCAATAAAAACATTAGATGCCTCTTGCGTTGTGTTGAAGATAGCTTACTGTTAGAAGGGTGGGAGCAATCACTTTTATGTTGCCATCTAGAAAGCTTTTACGACTGCATCAGCAGAGATAACAGAATGAGATATAACAGGCAGTGATGAATCAAAACTCTAATTGTCAGCGATGAACCATCGCCATTTTGGAAGTGACGAGAATTGATGATAGAACGTCAAACGTTAAAGCTAGAGTTGCACGCCTTCTCCTTCCCTTCCACGGAATCATATATATATATATGTATCTTGTTATTTATTTAATAAACTGCTATAAATAAATAAATGTTCATTTAATCTTATAATGGATAGAAAATTTATGTTTACGTATCTTTCATTCTTCAGACTAAAGAAAAGTAGTAAATTAAATGTCATTCTTTTTGTTGCTGCGTTATATAAATGATAATATTAATATCTTTTATCATTATTATTATTGTTATTTTTTTTTTTTTTAATAAATGGTCCGATTAAAATCAGACAGAGTTCTAGTATACGGAGATTAAACGTATATATATATTAATCTCACTTTAAGTTAAATGAAAAACAATCAATTGAAAAAACTTAACAAGGATGTATGAAATTAAAAAAGAACATTTCCAAAAAATATACTCTTATGTTCGTTATTTATAATTTAATCACTGTTACTAGAAATTTTGTTACACTTATTTAAAGGTAACTGATAAAAAATGTGTTTTTTTATCGCAATACTTCTTCTCATAATGTCAGAGCGTAACCAGACCATACAGGTTTTTCAATAAATGAGTTATAAAAACATGTCATTTTTGAAAGCGTTTGAAGTTAAAGAAATATTTTTAGGCAGGTTTTTTTAAATATTTTAAGCTAAAGGTTTTAGATTTGTTTTGAAAATATATACTGTCTGATAATTCCAAAACCTATTGGTTGTTGGCTACAAGAAAAGCTATACTAAAAAATAACGCAAACATTTTCAATGATTATAAATAAGTAATAATAATAATAAGTATTGCATTCCAGGCTTAATAAAATTTTGGAATTAAGTATACCAGTATACCAATTTTGACTGTAGTATACAGTATACTGTGCCATCTAAAATATCCAAGTAGTAACTTCATTCTATTCACCAAAGGGGCAGGAGGAATAGCAATAATTTCATCAATACTTTTAGAGAGATCAACAATTGCTATCTCTTGAAAAACAAAAAAAAAAAAAATTTAATTTCTACTTTCCCGTCTAGCTATATCAGCGCTACAGCTATAGAATAGAAAGTATTGTAATCGATCCAAATTGGGCATATGCGGTTTTCACCGTATCTTAAAGTTTTGACACCTTACGAACCCAAAAAACTTGATGGAAATTTTCCGAATGTTAATGTTTGTATATTCAGTATTGACCTTTAAATCACCTTATATCTCCAGAACCACTGGACTGATTTTAACCAATCTTGGTCAGATTACTACTTTATATGAATTTTTGATATCATTAAATTTTTAACTTAAAAAAGGTCAATAGCGTGAGGCTGTAGATCAAAAGTCACCCTCAGTATCTCGAGATTTCACCTAATTAAGGTCATGTTTTTCTTAAACACATTTGTTAACAATTAAATAATAGCAATATTTGCAATTTTGCAAAATCGCACCCCCACCCCAAAAAATCCTGTTATAGTGATCAGCTATGTTGTGACGTCAAAAATAAGCGGTATAATTAAATAAATGAATAATATTTAAAGCGTAGAAAACTCAACTCGATCAGCGGTTGGCTCGGTACCTTGTGCGTTACGGCTCACGGCTACACTCGTATGCCGACCAAGCAAGCGAAATTAGTTTATTTAGTGTTGTTTTGCTAGTTTATTTCGCAAGTTGTGGAATTACATTATTTTAGTTACTACCGATCTGTCGCCGCTAGTACCACTACGCCCGTTTAAATTAAACACGGTATGCGCACGCGCTTTAGTTAAAATCATTGAATTAAATAAACGAAAACATATAGTACTCGAAAACGAAAACATATAATACTAGACAGTGAATACTGGTGTTCTTTGCTGCTTGGAGTTCAATTAACGTTTAGCCTCAGGAATAGTCGGCCTCAGTCTGTACAAGAGTACACCTCGTTAACAAGTCTTAGATATAATCATCTCATTGGGCCATGGGGTGGGGGTTGCTTATTGTTCACGTGTTGAATAGTCCTTGGCATAGTGGTAGCGTCTCGTCCTTTCATCCGGATGCCCGCGTGTTCGAATCCCGGTCAGACATGGTCCGCAATAATTTCATACGCTTCAAAAATTCCATTTCATATCCCACGCACAAACTTCAAGCTTATGTAGCGATAAAATCTAGAAAAAAAAAAGATAAAGGTAACATTGGGAATAATAATAATAATAATAACATATACTCGTATTGAAGGTTCTCAGTTCGAAAGTGACTTAGAATTAATTATAAGCTACAAAATTAATTTACCATAAAGTGATTGTAATTAGGCACGAACGTAAATATTGACACAAAACATTTTAAATTGTTCAAAATTGTACAGATGCCCCAAAGACCTTCCCCACAAAGTAATGAGTATGAATTGTTTGTCATTAGTCTATTTAATAGTTTTACATATAAACTTTAAATTATATGTATGTGCTTCTCCATTGTCCGCACACAATTTTATCACTCTTCAATTGTATTTAGAAGTTCTTTTTCATGTCGGAAAACACATTCTTGTAGCACTTTTCAGGTCACCAAAATTCAGGTGACAAAATGGGAAATCTTTTCTTTGATTATGACAAATAGGAGATGACATGGGTTATTAAGTCTGGATTTCTATACGGCCACTTTATTTAGAACCCCATACCGATCCATCGCCGCTCAAAATGTTCATTTGAACAGTCCCTCACCGACTGAACTGAATTAAGTGGAGCGCCAGCTAAACTAGATTTAAACTACCTGTTTATTTTATACTAATTAATTGAAGCCGAGAAATAGAATAATTCGAAGCACATTAAATGTTATTAAAATATCCTTCATAAAAGTACGTTCCTATTAGACGCATTTCAGATATCGCTGTTCACATTATAATATGCGACAATTGTCTATGATTTCCTTATAAAATGGAGGAATCTTCTTTACATAAAAAATATACGTTCCGAAGTCTATATAGTTAGGTAAATGGTACACCCTTCACAGAAGAAAACGGGTTCTATAACCGAATGCCTTAGAAGAGCTTTACATCAAATTTTCTGTAAAATCACGTCTCGATCCAAAAACACATTAACACGAGCAGGGCACGCTTAAAAGTTTTAAACTTTCATTATTTTCTGAAGTGTGAAAGGAGAATATTTAACTCTGAAGACTTTTGTTGGTCGACTTAAGAATAGACCGTATACAGATGACGTTTACAGTTGACGTCATCAGTCTATTATTACGCAATTATGCAGTTTTATTACTTATGGAGTTATTATTAGTTATTATGCAGTTGACGTCTCCAGTCAACCCCCTCAACCGAATAACGTTTTTATCATTAGAATTACAAATGAAATCAAAATTTTTAATTAAACATTTGAGTACCTACCTCAAATAACATTTTTATTAATAGCCACAACTTGAAAAAGAAGTAATATTTCAAAAATTAATAAAATTTAAATTGGGTTTTATGAGACCCTCCTTTTTACTTCCTTGTACAAAGTAAAGGAAGTATTGTGATCGCGAAAAATTTCGGTTTTCATATTTCAACAGAAATAGCCGTTTTTGACATCTCTGAATGCATGTTGACTAGTTTCAGCTTGACGTCTGTACGTATGTATCTCACACAACTCAAAAACGATTAGTCGTAGGATGTTGAAATTTTGGATTTAGGACTGTTGTAACATCTAGTTGTGCACCTCCTCTTTCCATTGCAATCGACTTAACAAAAAGTCTCCAAAAAAGCCCAAAATCCAAAAAAAAATTTGGATTTTGGCCTTTTTACTTAACTGCGGTAATAAGCCCGCCCTCATTGAGAGATCTTCAACGATAAATCATAACAAGATACTTATTTACATTGATCCCATACATATAGCCAAATAAAATTTTAATTAATAAATTATAAAAAGATTAAATAAATTATAAATAAATTAATATTTGGATTTTACAGGGAAAGGCACAATCAGATTTCATCTTTCTTCTTTTTAAGTTTTTTTTTTTTTTTTTTAATTCAAATGTATTATTTATTAATGATTATTAACTCGTGATTGTAAAAAAAAAAAATCAGAAGTTATTAGTGAAATATAATTTTATGGACTAAAAATGTGTATATGTAATTTAATAGGCATTATTACATATGTTTATATGTAATAGATTTGGTTAAACATTTGATTATTTAAAATTAATTGAAAATTATGATTTAGAATCGTATTATTATTGGTCTTTGTACAAGGAAGTCATGTGTATTGTCCTCATCAGATTTTTTTGAAAAGTATCTTTTAATATTAATATTAGATATATTACATTTTTAAACTTTAAAATGAAAGTTAAAAAAAACTGATATTTTAAGTAACGATCCCGCTCAGCCTTTTTATTTATTTGGGGCGAAAAAGTTTATTTATTTAAGTAAATATTTAGTTCAATAAGTAGGATCCTGTTTATGGAATGTTTATCAATAGGCTAAAAACATTATAATTTACTAAAAAAAAAAAATATGGGTGCTCTGATGCGATATCCAATGGGTTTTAAAATCAAACCGATGTTGGGATATAAAATATAATCAATATTTGTGCCAAATTTTAACTTCTTTTTGGTCAACAGGTTTACGAGTTTGAGGGAGAAACTGTTTAGAAGTAATGTTTAATATTCCCTCACCCCTAAATCCGATCTACTTGAAACTTTGAAATTTAAAATTATTTATTATGTATTTTCATCATACTAAGCTAAATTTTCTACGATCATTATACAAAAAGTAAGAAATTAAAAATGACGAAAATTAACTCTCGCACTTTTTTAATTTTTAAAAAAAATTAATTGCCATCAAAACCCCATGCTTGTATGTTTTTTGAGTATTTATGAAGAATTTCTGTTGAGCCAGCCAGAATACATTAATTAAAACATAGGCAAAAATACAACATTTACGTACGTATATATTTCTAAAATTTCTATATACTAGTGTATATATATATATATATATTTATTTTTTTTTTTTTTTTCTGAGGAGGTTTTGAACCGTTGACATTTGCGAAATACCTAAACTCATAATTTTTGACCGATCATTACAACTAACAAGACATAGATTTATTGCTTATTAATAAGGTACAACATTTTAAATTATTAATTAATTTTATTGAATGTTAACATTAAGATTTTGCTTACATCAAAAATTAATTTAAACATCAGGAAAACATTTCTGAAAGTATATGTTTGGAGCGTAGCTTTATAC
>JAAAKQ030182424.1:0-10551 GCA_010016005.3 Zanna intricata | reverse complement strand
TTTGTACCGTGATTTGTTTTAATAAACATCCTTAGCTAGAAAATCATGGTATTCCAAATTTCACTCAATGTTTATGTAGTTGAAATATTTTATATTTGTTGCCCTGATAGAATTTTTTTTTAAATTGTTCCTGCACGTGTTACCTTCTTAAGAATCTTTTGCAAAAGCCTGTTAAATATTTCAAAAAAGTTATTTGTATAAAAGAAAAAAAAGACATTCTCACAAATACACAGATTACAAGTTTTCTCTTTAACATGTTTTATACATTGAGAGATCGTTTTAAAAGAGATTCTGTAAGCAAAAATGATCTCATTTTTGGTTTTCTTTATTTAGATTAAATAATAAATATCAGCTGAATTAGCGTTAGTAAGTATATCCCATAAGTGAAATTTCGATTAGACTTTTATTGCGTTATGTACTTATAAACAGAAAACCAAATTCAATTCGACAAAATATGCTCTCTTTTGGTTTTGTACGAAATGTAACAATATAGTGTAAAATTAAGCTAATTCCATTGAATTCTAACAATCGCATTGTTATAAACATATCAAAGCGAGGTATTGGTTTGTTGTTTAACGTATTGTTAGTAATTCACAGATAAAAATAACATTTTAGTTATTATAGATTCTTATTTTATTTTTTAATTGTCCTATGTAGTAAGCTAAATGATGACAAGGAAAAAATAATCAAAAAACTAAGAATCGAGCCAAAGATTTTCTTTTAATAGGGCAATTATAGCACTTAACAAGCTACCAGAACCGACTGTAAATTACGGTTGTTTTTTTTTTTAATTTCACAATAATTAACGAATTATTAAAAACTAGATCTAAAATGATAAATACACTTTTTAATGTAAATAACTTCAACCCAAAGCATCAAAGCATACATGAATTACAATTCACTGCTTGCTAACTACGTGTATTAGCTAATATAATATCCCTACTCTAAACAGAACACCAATCAATAACATCGGATGTAACGTTGAATTAGATAAGCAAACTACTTGCATATAGGTACTAGCCTAGTAAATACACTGTACTTATAGTTACAAATTACTATAAACTATCGATGTCAATACATGTTAAACAATATCTAAAATTCATATAAGCTATTCTGTATTTCGGTAAAATACCTTTGTTTCAACGCAGAGATACAATTCCTATTATTCGAAATAAATGCTCAGAAATACTTAATAACTGTATTTTTTCTTCAAAACATCATTCATTAAATGGATTAGTTATAATCTCAACCTCTTTTCCAGAGTAGTTGAGCTAGCTCTTTTAGCATAAAAAAAGACAAGGGCAAAAACTACTCAAAATTTTGGTACTGTTATAAAGAAACACACAAAAATAAAAAAATTGTAAATCTATATTTCTATGCAAAATTTTTTTTTGTATAACTGAAGGTCGACGTTCTTCGTAAGTAATTTTTATTTCCAGTTTTATCATTTTGTCCACGTTTTATACCCAAACTTCTCTTCGTAGCAAAGGTTTTTTATCTTTTTTTTGCTTAAAATGACTATTAATAGTAAAAAAAAAAGTTTCCACTTGCAACATTGCCGGTCGTCAATGGTTTTTTTTCTAGTTAACAGTGTTTTTTTAATTTTATTATTAATTGAAAATTCTTACATGTTTCCTTTACTGAGAGATGTCTATGTAATGTATATTTCTTACAAACAAACCGTGTACTATTTTCGGGAGTAACTTTTGTCTCATGTTAAATTTTCTGTAACCATTTGGTTAGCCCAATACATACACAAATACGTAATTAGTATATCCGCATAAATACGTATTAAAAATAGCATTCCAGGACGTTTTCTTTTTCTGGGATGTTGATAAATTTAATACATGATTCTGAAACTTTGTATATGTCAGAATATGAAATGGAATTTTGTATCACTTAATAATTAACAATGTAATCGGAAATCAAAACTGGAATTTATGAGGAAACATTTCTCAGTTTTTAGAAATAGTTTTAAACTTGGAGAAACAACAAGCACATTAATTACCTGAACACAGAAAATTTTATTGGGATAGATTTTATTAAATTTAAAAAAATCTTCAAGTAATTTTTAAAAAGTATATAAGCGTGTTAAAAATTATTTTATATGTTATGTAAGCGTAACAAGTACGGTTAATTTTTGATTTAATAATTAATAATAACCAAATAACAAATAACCATAATACAATACTAAGAAAAATTAATGTAAATATAATAAAATTATAAATAAATAAGGATCAATATAGTATTACACTACATCACATATTATGTGATGGTTATTAAGAAAACCATCAAAATGGTGATTCTAGAAAAAGACAAGGAAAAAACGCAAATCGGTAACCGGTTTAAAATGAGAATCACGCTGCATTTTAATACAGAAACGGGTTGTTTTTTCTTTATTTTATTTAAGAATGTATTAAAATGCAGCATGAAATATAAAACTTTATACAACCTGTTGTATATATTATATTAATAGCAACCTTCAAATAATTTGATTCCAGTTAAGCAGTTGAAATTTCTACAAACACCACATAGCCGAAACTCGATTTATTACTTAGTAAGAATTAATTAAGATATTAAAATATAGATATGTATTCTATTTTTAAAGAAAATATTATATTATTTTTGTACTTTCAATTTAAATTCTCGAAACTAATAAAAACAAGTTAATAGAATGAACATATGTACGGCAGTCGTTTATAAAGTTTTATTTTAATTTTACTCGTACATAAAATTCAACTTACAGATAAAAGTAGGGTGAAATAACAGGGAAATAAAACATATTTTATCGGAGACCTATTTCACTTTTTACCGGTTTAGATTGTGAGAAATTGAGTGGTCTGTCCGGATGGAATTGTAAGATAAAGAAAAAAGCAGCAAAATTTCTTTTAAATATAAACAGCATACCTAAAAGAGACAAAGTAAAGAGGCAAGTTTATTAACAATCAGTGAACCCATCACATTTTCTACACTGGATCGGCGGCAGTCTAAACGTCTACATTTATATTATCAAACAAAAATGTCACTACAATCAATTATTACTTGTAGTTTTCAACCTCAGGTCACTGTCTAAAAAAATAAAATAAAAAGTAGCTTAACTTTTGTCCTAGAAGCTTTAATTTGTATACAAGTTCTAGTAATAGTTCACCCATTCCGATGGGCCGGTGTTAACTGTCAGCTGCTTCAATAATAATGACAGAATGACCTCAAAGTCACAGGAAATGCCAATAAAACAAACTCTACCACTTACGTATCCGTTCCATTAAAAAAGGTTTATCTTCTTCACCATGTGATATAATGTAAGCTTACAAGCACAATATATTGTAATATAAACGGAGAAAAAAAGAAAAAATTTAAATATATATCATTAAAGTTTTAATCTAAAAAAAATTACAATAACTGGGTAAAAAAAAGATACATCCACCAGCGGCTTGGTTGATAAAATTATAATGCATCTATTACGAAACTTGCAATTACGCTAAAATAAAACAACATTTTAAACCACTACTTTTCCACATTTTCTTAGGCTAAAGAGACATACAATTAAAAAATTTATAGCTGGATAAACTTCGGTAAGAAGCCCAATTAATAAAAAAAATTCCAATGCAAACCAATGTATAAAATCCATTATATCTAAGCAGAAAGGGTACATTTTTTTTTTAGTTTAAACTATCTATCGGAGTCTTTTTTTTTTTAAGAATGTGATGTATGAAAAGAGACCGAGGAAGAAGGAATGCCAGACACGGTTGTTTTCATGGATTTTTACTATATAATCAATCCAAGAAGTGAACAGAGTGATTATGAAAATTTGAAAACCAAATGTTGCTTAAATTTCAATGCGCTAGGCTTATTATAAACAATCGTATTGTCGCGTGTTCGCGGTTCAAAATTGACAATTGAAAATGTTTATATAACTACAATTTATTAGTTTAAAACCATAGGTAAAAAAAAAAAAAACAAATTAATAACCATAATAATGACAAACAGAAATAATATTAATAATAATAATGACAGTAATAACAATAGTAATCATAACCACAATAATAATCACTTTACTTCTTACTTTCCTTAATAATCCTGGCATGGTATGCTTATGATTACTGGGAATGATTACCCCATTTAGGGGAACAACATGCTGATTCCCTTAAGGGAAGAAACCGCTTTGTGTCGATCCCGGTCACCACACAATCCCCTCCGTTCCTAGTCCTGATGGACTTTACCGGAGGTCATCTTTTAGACCCTAAAACTTAATAAGATAACACAGCCATCAGTTTGGCCTCTGTCTGGTTGCCATCGAAGCAAACGATGGAAATGTCTCGGCAGACATTTCCATCAATGTATTTACACAACCGCAGTGACTCAGGTAAAATCGTCTATAACCAATACAGTTACGACATTTAACATGGTATATACATTAAAGGTCATTCCCTCCATCTACAAATTGCACCGCTTTCGTAAGACTATTAGTGTACTGATACGGATAACGCCACAGACATAAAAAAAACAATAGAGTAACTTTTATAATAGAATTCCTTTGCTTGCTTATGTAAAATAGAAAAAAGAAAAAAAGTTTATTCAAGAAGATAAACTATCAACGTAAATAAACGAAAATATGAAAGAGAAATATAACTGACCATAGCATAAAAAATGATTACAGACTATATAAAAAAAGTTTTTGTTTTAATTTTTTTTTTCAAAGTACGATAAAAATATATAACATACAGAAAATGATATAACTAACTGAATGAATATAATTAGGTAACGTGTTCCGATTGATTAAACATCAAACCTTCAACCAACGTACAAAGGATAACTATAAATAAAACGTAACTAAAACAATTAAAGCAATCGATCATTTGTAAAATATTACAACTACTAAGAAACTATAGTTTTTAAAAGGTTAAAAATCATTAGGTATGCCTAGATTAGTGATTTATTTTGTGAAAAACAATAAATTCAATAAATAAGTAAATAAACTTTTTTTTTTATATTTTTTTAATTACGTGTAAATTTTATTTAAGCAAACTGAATTTCCAGATTCTCATAACATTACATGTTTATTTATGCAGAAATTAGAAGTAAAATTGTATGAAGTATTAAGATTACATTATTACTGTAACTAATAATTTAATAATGAATTCGGCAGATGAAGAGGTTAAATTTCATAATTCAATTAAATTTTTAAAAATATCCGCATTAATATAATTTGATGAAATATAATACTAAAAAAATTACTAATATTATGCAAATTGTTTTATTTATTTGAATTTTGTTTTATTAATCTTCTGTATTTCGCGACGTTAAAACAAAAAAAAAAGGAAAACTAAAAATTAAGATACATTAAAGAAAGAATTATCACATTAATTCAACTGACGTAAAAAATACTTTATATACAAAAAAATAAAAATAAATAAATAAGAAAATAATAAATAATTAAATCTATTCATTCTTAAAAATTCATTACTTTACACAATCATTCCAGATAGGATATTATGAATAATAATTATATTGTATTACTATTTTCAGTGAAAATAAAAAAGAAAAATATAGTAACATGACTACATTTTTTATTTCTTTAATCACTTATAAAATTAAAAATATAAACTTTCTAAAGATAAAAATAGCATTGACAAGGAATTCAAAAGATATTACTTACATCATTACAGTATTACTTTTTATAATAGACTTCATATATAATAAAGAGTAACAAAATAATATAAAGAAGAAAAATTATTTATTGCTTAGAAATAAGCAGAATGGAATATATATTATTGAAAAATATTAGTTGATTATTAAAACAGACTAAAAAATACCCTTTAATTATAAATCGGAATTATAATTAAACACTCTGGAAGTATATCAATACGACTACTGTAATAATTACAGACCAAAACAATGAATATTTCTTTAAAGATTAATAAATAAAAACAAAAATAAAAAATTGAGTTATTTCCTCCAGATAAAATAATTTGTTACAGAAGAAAATAATCAACTCGTCTTTTTAAAGATAAAAATCTTTTATTTAATTCATAAAATAAGAAAATTTACGATTAAATACGATAATTTCTTAACACAATTAACAAAATTTTTTTTTTTAAATCTGAATACTTTAAATAACTATATTGCTATAAAATAAACTTTCTCTCTATTTATTCAAGACGTTATAAAGACATGAAGATTTCAAGAAAGCTGTTATATCAAACGACAAGGTTCTCTCATTAGTAAAACAGCAAACAATGCATACAAGAAAGAAAGCAAGCAAGGAAATATTTTTCACTTAAACTAAGTATCAAAATTAAAAAAAAAATAATAATATTATAAACTATATTTTAAAATCAAAATAAGTATATATACACTGAAACCAATTTGAAGATAAGAAATTTATACCTAAGAATAATGAAATCCGGATAAAATATACACATATAATCAAAATTATTACTTACCACCAGTGCCAAGAACTTTGAGGAGATCAAAACTGGACATATCAACTCTAGGACCACCACCAGTGAAGTTAACTGGAAAAAAAATTAAAAAAGAATGATTATTATTATATATATAATATTATCCTTCTACAACTATTATGATTTAAATTTTTCTCTTAAAATATATCGAACTTTTATTTTAGAGAAAATTTTAAAAAAATAACCAAATAAGAAATTAAAACATTAAAGCATGATTAGAAAGTACATAAATCTAATTTATTTGTGTGTGCGCGCGCGCTTTTTATATTAGTAGTATTTATATACTGAAAATGAAAGTGAGAAACTAACAAATCATAAATACTATTTTATTTAGAACCGTTACCTTTTTTACAAAAAAATTAATTTTGTAAATATTATTATCTTTTTAATAATTTAAAATCTTGAAAGAAATAACCTCCCCCCACATCTACTGCCGTTAAGACCTGTATCCTGACATATGATGTGAAAAAATCAGGGAAAGGAAGCACATTAAATATCTAAAACTATAACGAATTTATAAATACGCGATGGAACAGACTGGTACAGAAATTAAAGAAATCTTAAAATACTGAACTGCAAGGTTAATATATATCAGAATAAAATACAGACAATTAAATAGTGATGTAAACCACTATTTAATTGTTTTTAACCACTTAAAAAAAATTAAATTAGAAAAAGAAATGAAAATATTACAAGACTGGATAAGCTACATTTTTAACAGAAAGCTTTTTTAAAATAATCTGGTAGAGTAGTACAGAAATACAGAAAAAGGAGGAAAGAAAATGAAACATGATAAATTGTCAAACAAGTGACAACTGTGAAAACCAAACAAAGAACAGATGAATGCAATAATACGTAAGGATTGAATAAAAAAAAAGGATCTAGAAATGTTTAAAACATTAAATTAATCTCTTAATGAATTCAACGATAAATACATAGAATTGGCTAAATTTATGAATAAAAGCATAAAGTTATGACTGAAATCTTTCCCTTTTATCACAGGCGTATTTATTTATTTCTTATTAAAAAAAAAAAAAATAACATGATTAAGACAACTAAGTCAAAAAACTTCAATAAAACTTCTACAAATGTGCACTAATTAAGCAAACCCAGATAAGTCCAATCTCTTAATGTAACATAAAATATATGTAAAAGTAGCTCAAACAATATTATTTTGTGTTATTGAAAAAAAAATTTTTTTTTTTATAAAGTTAACTATTTAACACGACACCAAACAATAATTATAATTTTTTTTTTTACCGTAACGCTAAATTTCAATAAAAATATAATGGTATTTGTAATAAATAAATAAATATATAAGATTTTATTAATGAAAAAATTCAAATTTATCGCTTCACTTGATATTTTTTTTTCAAAAATTAAGTAATACCAAACTGTCTAAAAAAAAATACAATAATTTTAAAAATGTTACTTTTAAGTAAAACAAAAAAAGGATTATAAAAATATAATTTATAAGTAGGAATAGAAATAAATATTCCTAGTAAGCAGGATTTTGTCATACTTACTAGGAATACTGAGAAGAAAGAGTATTTTCCCATTCCCCTTCTTCCTTTATTAAGTACCCAAATCCCAACAAGTAGTAAATCAGATTGTTAAGCCCACAGAATAGTATAAAATATTCAGTTTTATAAATGACACCTTCATTCTGTTCACCATTAACGTTCACGATTGAATATGGAATGAACATCATTACTCACAGAGAAAGTCACTTTTACTAACGACCAATTTACCGATTTCATGTATACAAAAATTTATTATTTTTATGAAAACCCAAATTTATTTATTGCATTAAATGTAACTTTTTCTAGAACACTATGAATTATTGTTATGTGGATAGTATATTCATATTTGCAATGTATAACGTGGACTACATGAATTGCATTATTTAATAGCGAAGCAAATGGGAAGCACAATGTAATTTATTGTTGAAAAGTTTTTGGGAATTATAAAGTAAAGATTATTAATAATAATAATAATTTTATTATTATTATGCAAGCGATACACAGAAGACCTAGTGACCTAAATTAACTAGACAGACTGTTATTATATACACCACTTTTCTCCATCCTCCTTACATTATTTCTAATAATAAAATCAACTCTAAGAATCTCTTTACTAAACTGCTTATTCATTCACTCTATTAAATCTTCTTTAAGAAATCGTATTTTGAATAATGAATAACCAGTTGATTACAACACGGCTAGTATTTTCTGGATGTATCTTACTCATATTTATTTACTGGTTATAACTATAAAAGTTTAACTATTATACTTATCGGGTAATAAAAAATAATAATTTTCAACTAAATTTTATATTTAATACAAATTTATTTTCTATGTTTATTAGTACACAAGTATACATATATTTTAAATCCAACATTATAAAATTAAAATAATACTTACTTTTATTTTCATAAATATTGCAATTATTACATAATAATGAACTGTATTAATGGCGTGCAGGTAAAAAATAAAAATTTATATTTAATATACAATGTCAAAATTAAGACGCATCCCCGCCCCCAATAATTTCTAAACCATCCACTGTAAAATGTAATTTATTTATCTTTGTGTAACCAACTCGTACATGATAACGAGGTATTCTAACAAGAAATAAGTGGTAGATAAAATATGAAAGAAAAGACCAGTCTCTTATCATGAAATGAACCCGTAAATAGTCGATTTAGAAGCAAGCTAAAAAATAATCACTACACCAACTGAGCCGGTGAGTTGAAATATAACTGGGAGAGAATGATAACATTTTTTTTAAATGATCAAAAATCATCTGAGAAAATTACTGCACCAAATAATCTGATTTTAAAAAGAAAAAGAAACTGGGTCACCTAATTTTCAGTACAGTAACACAATCGCTTTGACCTATTTCTTCTAAGATTAAGGAGTACAATAATTTTTATATACAAACGTCCAGACACTCAAAATTTATCATCTCAAAAACAGACACATAATAAAGAATCAACTAATGCAATATAGCAATAAAAAAAATATGTCAAAATTGCCCCAACAAAAACTAAACAAAAGTACACAAGTTCAAAAAATCTACACAACTTTAAAAAATAAAAAGTTTAGAATTAACTAATAAACAAAAAAGTGAAATTTATAAGATGATAATTTTTGTGACATTTATATATAGAAATTTTAGTAAATAACAAAAAATGAAAAGAAGAAAATAAAAACCATTATATTTCTTCACCTCTTTTCTTAAAGTTAAGCAAGTTAGACGTAAACTGGCATTACCACATTTCCGGTACGATCAAGGATATCCTCACTTCTCCTTGAATTTCTTACTACCATGTAATAAATATAATCTGGTTACAGTTTATAGTCGAACAAGAACGTTTTAAACTTTTCATAACCTAAATCGAATGTTAAAAATAGATTAATTAGTAAAAAACACACAGAAAACTAATTTGACAATTAACACCGGATTTTTATAATGGGGCAGTTTTAAATTAAACGCTAAACTTATGAATCAGTTGTTATAAAGTATTTTCTTCCTCTCGGGTAAAAAAAAAACTTGTTCAAAGATAGTTCAAGAAGAAAGAATCATATCCATTTATTATTCAACTTTCCAAAAAAAATTATCGCGAATAAAATACATTAATAAATATAAAATGTCCAATCCGAATTATTTCATTAATAAATAACTATATCTAATTTTAAACAGCATAACGACAAAGTATAAAGGCAACCTAAAACGAAACAAACGTCACTCCTCAAACAAATTATAAAAAATAACAAGCTTCCCATGACAATCTTGTTACGAAACGAGTATGTTGCATTAGATAACCAATTCACTTAAATTACGATGGTATTAAGTCTTTAATCAAAAGTTTGCAATTCATAAGAAGCGGTTATAAATCATATTACCTATAAATCACATCAAAATTTGTTTAAATAAAACATACCTTGTTAAATAATTAAGCATTTTTAAAAAGTTTCAGAGTTGTAATATAATATTTAAGAGTAATAAATGTTTAAAAACTTTCAGTGCAGTCATGGGAAATAAAGGGGGTATTTTTCGAAGTATACGAAATTTTTATTAAAAAAAT